>JAPDSC010077803.1:0-48104 GCA_026290005.1 Latrodectus geometricus | reverse complement strand
CAGTTTTTCTGAATTTGTTAATTTCTGATCATAAAAACTCATACTTCTGAAACAATAAGTAATAATGGTATTAATTATGTCATGAAATGAATAAAGAAATAAAATCACACAAGATTCATACTTTCAGATACCAATAAGCTTGAAAAAAAACAGTAATATATCTGATAATGGTTAGGATTAAAGAGGCTGGCAATAACACATTTCAAAAAAGGCACATAGGATCAATTATGTTTTATCTCTTTGATTAAAAATTTGTATTAGTTAATCAACTCATAGAAGATAAAATTGCATATTTCCAATCCAAATGCTTAAAATATTTTTAAATAATTTAAGTTTTATGCTTTTTATTCTGAGGAGAAGTTAATATTCCATAAAAAAAGATTAAATGAATCAAAAACATATAAACTGTGAAATATTAAAATTAGAAAGTAATTTTTTAAAATTTTTTTAGATAGTTTATAGTTCAATTTACTCTTCTATATATTCTTATAGGTTTATTTGACAAAGTTACTCATTATGAGATTGTAAATTATATCCAATCCTAATTTTGTGTGTTCAATTTTTATTTATAACTTTTCTAAATGTGATTAACACTTATTTATTAAGTCATAAAATTTAGATATACCTAAGTAAAATGAATACTTTTAACAAAAAAGAAATGACATTTAAGATTTTATTTTTCTTTAAGATTTTCCCTGCCCATTGAAATGAGTGAAATTATATTAAATAATAAGTACATTAACAGTGATATAAATATGTAAGGAATATTTTATGTAATTATATAATGACATTATAATTACATGTGTGGTTACGTAACACCTTGTGTTTAATAATAACGAATGATTTTTATTAAAAATACAAATCTTTCATAATTTTAAATATTTTATAACACCTGTTAGTTTTTCCTGATGATGATATATAAGTACCTAGTTGTTTCAAAAAGTTGAGTTCTAAAATGATTGATATAAAAAGAAATAATAACAGAAAATGCATTGATTTAAAAAGAAACTATGTGCACTAAAACTAAAAAAACAAAGTTTTAAGATGGAATTATGATGGAAAAGATAAAAATAACCATAAAAATATTTATTCTTAAAAATAGAAGTAAAATTTGTTTGCTTAAAACAGAATATTTGAAACAAAAACAGCTGTTAAAAAAAGAATATTTGAAGATCATAAAAAAATAATTTATTCATAAAAAATTATTATTTTAAAGCAGTTAATTCAATTATATGTAAAATAAATATATTTAATTCTAATGAATAAGAAATGATTTTAAGTGAAACAATTACATTTTAGGAATTAATAAAAAATCTCAGCATTATATTTATAAAACATGACGCAATTATTTACCGCAATGGCGAGAGTGCAATAGAGGAGTATATAAGAACCTGTTGCAAAGAAAGAAACGAAATCACTGCCGGTCTGTACAGAGCTCAGTGCCACAACCACATAGATGTGACTCTAAAGACGCATTTAGCGGCTATTGTAATGTAGGCGTATGCAGATACCCGTAGCTCAGGAACTCGGAATCGTCCAAAGTGTCATCTCTAGATTGTGGTAATGATTCTAAGATCATAGAAATGTCAGTAGACTTTAAAGTAAAAGTTGTTTCCAAGTGACAACGCCAAACCACAACCCGTATTTGGCAGTAACTGTCAAAAAAATCAGACGGAGCACAGCAGCGGACCTGTCATATCAATCATGGGTACGACTTTGTAAAGTCAAACCATGTACAGACGATTGGGACCGCATGGTCAATATGCTTGATAGTTTTTCAGTGTGTTTCGCTCACGGCAACTCACTGTCACCAGTGGTTACTTTGGAATCCAGAACATGCAATGTGAAAACCATCACAATGAGATTGTGTTATGAAACGAGTCAAGGTTTAGTTTGCAGCCAAATTCAGGTCGAATATTTATGTGAAGAACTCCAGGTAATCAATACCACCAAGACAGTATCAATGAAATCCAACATTACAATGGTCAGAAATATTCGTTTAGAGAGGTGCATTACTGGCCCCCAGAATAGATCTGCATGTTCAAATTGGAATTCTTATTTATGGGACATCATTTTGGAACAACAATTCAATTTGTTTAAGGGTGCATCACTGAATTGGTGATCATAGATTGCAATGTCTGTCATCACCGTTCTAGCATCGTCAATGACTGCCTTGAATCAGACGCTATCCCTAGTATAAAATGCACAGCATTCTCACCTATTTTGAATCCGATAGAGAATGTGTGAGGAATGTTTGGATGACGAATCACAGTCTGTCTTTCACCTTCTTCATCTGTACTAAACCTTCGGAAAGCATAGATAGAAGTAAAGTTGTCTGCCTCAAGTGCTGCTCGATAATGGGATTCTCAACATGCCTCGGCATTGTACGGTTTGTATTTTCACAAAAAGGAGACATAAGATGTATTAAACATTATACCTACAATTTATTGTCAAATTTTTGTGCAAGCAATATGTGGTGTAAGTGCTACCAGGGGATACAATCTTAGTTTGTATGTCTAGTATTATACATAGACCACATTTTTTGTTATTTCACATTTGTTTAATACGTGGGTCTTATGAAAAAATCCCTTTGGTTGTGTCTTTGCAAATTCAGTTACCAGTTCCCACATTATCCTTAATATATGGATATATGTGTATGTGGATTTAAATTTCTAAATATTAAATATAATGTGACAGATCTTTCACAGTACACTCTGGATAACATTAAATCCGCTCTAGTTTTGCTTCGTTTTTTATTCACTTCGGATTAAATCATATTTTCCTACTCCAGGAGCCGTGTTGTTCTGTCTTCTGAGAGGATACGATTATCTGAATTTCCATTTTTTTTTTAATTTAGCTAAAAGTCTATTCAGTCTGTGTTCTCAGTAAATCTGATCAGATCATGAACAAGCATTTTACTATTATCTTATAAATTGTATTGTTATTAAGTTATAAGGAGCCGATTTTAATCAAATGGTTTTTTTGGCCAAATGTCTGACATTTGTATAAATAAGTTTCAAAATATTCAATTCAGAAGAATTATTTAGATTATTTAAAACTATATATTAAATTTTTATGTGAACTATAGATAAAATAGAGACTTTTTCTTTTAAATAAGGAATTATAAAAATAATTATACTTTAAAATTCCATGTTTTCAATTTAGACATTTCAAAATGTATTAAAATATTATATGATGTTCTCGATAAAATTTATACTTTCATGAATTATATTTTAAAGACAATTGAAAAACATAAATGAGATGTAAGTCAATGGTCTTAACATAATAAGACTCATA
Organism: Latrodectus geometricus; assembly: GCA_026290005.1. Classification (NCBI taxonomy): domain Eukaryota; kingdom Metazoa; phylum Arthropoda; class Arachnida; order Araneae; family Theridiidae; genus Latrodectus; species Latrodectus geometricus. Next base: position 44,807 of record JAPDSC010077803.1, on the reverse strand, counting down.
TAAAGATATAAATTAATAATCATTAAAAAACCAATTCAGAGATGCATCCTGATAATAAAAGGGGAAAAAATTTAAGGTTATCTTCCTTTTATTTTTGTTTTTTTCTTCCTTCTTAGTTATCTATACATCGCTTAGAAAACTTTAATTACTAGTAATTTTTTTAAACTTTTAAAGTTCCTCTCTATATTTAAAAATAGTCCAACCAGTTTTCACTGTCAAATCAAACGAATGAGGTTTTGGAGTTTTTTTCACGTTTCATAAAAGATTGATTCGGTTATTAAAGAATTTCAAAATTTTGAGATAAAAGCATAGTTAGTGAATTACAAAAATTTTTCTTCTTGACGAAAAAATTATAATTAACTTATTAATGAGTAGCAATGGAAAAACTCAATAAATCTTGACACATTGAAACTAAAAAATATAAATCCTCAAAAAAATGAACTTTTCTTCAAAAAAATAAATAAATAAACCTACTCTACATATGTTGAAACTGCTGTGGCAAAGTTAGACGTAAATGACGGTAAAAACATAAAATTAAAAGAATCATAACATTTATTGAGATTGACACATTGAAACTAAAAAATACAAATCCTCAAAAAAATGAACTTTTCTTCAAAAAAATAAATAAATAAACCTACTCTACATAAGTTGAAACAGCTGTGGCAAAGTTAGACGTAAATGACGGTAAAATATAAAATTAAAAGAATCATAACATTTATTCAGATAAGTCAGTTACGAAAAACAATAATAAATATTTGATGTCAAAAATTTAAACTTCAAAGGCAAAATGTACATTAAATATAATTTAAGAGTGATGAAACAATTCTTATAACATTTACGTACAAACAATGGGAGAAATTGAATATGAATTATTGGATATGTGTAATATAATAGATTAAAAATTTTGATTTTGAATAAAATAAAATAATTTTATATTTTTGCAAAGTCAGAATTTTTTACCTTTACTAATTGAAAAATTATTAAATTTCAATTAAAACAAATAAGATCTATTTTTACCTATAATTGTTAAAAAATGTAAATAATGTGTGTATTGGGTAATTTTAAACTATTTACATTTACTATAATTTGAAAGGGCTTGCACATACTATCAATGAATCTCAGTATTGTATTTGTAAAAAGTAAAAATTTTGTTTTCATTAATATGCTATTATTATTATTTAATAATATTTTTTAAATTTATAACATAACGATTAGTAAATATAATCATATTTCTATTATCTACGCATTTTAATAATTTGTTAAAATACAGAGGTTACAAAACACAATGAAATGCCGCAATGAAATTTCAATTAAATAATGTATTGCACTAACCATTACAAAATATGATCGGTATATACAAAATAACGCACAATTTTGGCTTGTGTGAAGAATTTCAGCATTATAAATTATAATTGAAAAAAGAGCATAAAAATATATTTAATTCTTATCTCAATATATTTTCAAATGCAGATTTTAAATTCCTCTTACAAATTCATTTGTATTATTGCATATTTAAACCTTCGTGTGACTTAAGCGTGGATAATTTCTTTATTTAATTTGTTTTCTATTCAATGTTCTTATTCAATTTTAAAATTTTTGTTTATTCAAAGAAAATTATCAGGTAGTTTATTCTTGGAATAAGAACAAGTATGCACTTGACAAAACTTTTTTTTTTTCCGTAGACTACTTTCAACAAATTTAGAAATTCGTCGTTTCATAAATTATATATATATAATACATAATTTGAATCATAATAATTGGAGTTGCATGATGAAATTAAAATTATTTCTTTAATCATTATCTTACTTTAAATTTTTTCATATCATTATTGGAAAAGTTGTCATTGTATTGTTAAATCAATTAAATTTCTGTTTCAATTATAAATGGTGCCATGCTTCAAAATTATTAATTATCTAATAAATGTGTTGAGTTTTAGAGAATTTACTAATAATTAAATTTCCCTAGTAAAATATTTTATATATTACTTTAAAATTGTTACTTAATCTATGAACTATTTTTCTACAACAGAAAATGTATAAAGAATTCTATGGATGACTTAAAACCTTTCTCTAGCGTATTCAAATTATGTAAATATTTAATAAACTAAAAAACCGGTCATTAGAATTTTGTAATAAATAAAGACCTGAATTATACAAGAAAAATTAAATTCATTGGCTAAAAAAATAAAACATTTTATTGAATTAAAATTTAATCAATTATTATTTGTAAGAATATCACTAGTTCAAAATTCGTATACGCTATTTAAATCCTAAGTCATTTGCAAAATTTTATTAAAAAATAATGCAAACTAAACTATTTCTTTCTTTCAAAGTATTGTTATATGTATTTACTGTTGTTCATCAAGTGAAAAACATGAAATTTTCTTGAATAAATACTTAAAATTTAAAAGAATAACCATTATAAATATTTAAGTAAAGTCTTTTAAATTATTATTCTTTGATTAAAATATCTGTTTAAATGAAATCTAATTTGTTACATTCATTTCTCCTCTCTATATATATTTGTAATGCATTAAAAAATTCAACCTTTCGAAATTCTAAGATAATATTCGCTTATAATATGCATGTCAGAATTATTTAGGAAGTAATATTTGGAATCCAGTTCTAAAATAATAACTGATAATACTTATTTTCATGAACTAAGGGCATGAATTGCAGATCATTTTCATTTCCTTCTAGACTAAGTCTGGTTCCATTGGTTGAAAACAATGAATCATTAACCGGCATGGAAAACCCAAATAACACACACAAACGACCTCTATATATTAGTTCTAGAATATGACTTCATATGAGTGTAAACATTCTTCTTTCATCAAATAATAAAAGAGTTCATTATTTTTAGAATGTGGTAAATAACGTGTTTTCACTAAAGTATTTGATCAAAATACGTGAGTTTTATGAAAAAACAAAAACAATTGCGCAATACTCATGTTTTTGAATATTTTGTAATATGAATTGTCTAAAAAAGTATAAGTATTTTTAAGCATGAGAAAAACTTCTTCAATTATATTTGTTATATATACATATATGTATGTATGTTTTATAATAAATATATGCATTATAAAACAAGTCAAAATTTGATCAAATATATATACTTAAAATTAATATATATATATATATATATATATATATATATATATATATATATATATATATATATATATATATTAGAGAAAGAAAGGGAGCTAATTTTATTGAATAAATTTAATTAACAACTAAAAGAAAAACATTTTTAACTGGTGTTAATTATATGTAAACCATCATTATTTTTGCTGGGATAAACGACAGAATGAAAATTTATTGCTGAGATGATAATTCCGTGTTCTGCAAATAACATTTTTAAAATTGCTTAGGAGCAAATATGTTTTCAAACTATATTTCCAAACAAAATATTAATTTATTCGGGAAAATGTTGGTATTTACTATTAAAGTCACTAAATTTATCCAAACCGAAATTTTTTTTAGTCTTCTCCAATTCTTCTATTTTATAACATTATCTTTTCTCACATCTTTATTTGCAAAATTTTTAATTGATCTTCTTTCTTCCTGCTTTTTTACCTAGTATTAATATATTTCTAACTACGAAATACCAGAATTTATGTTCCAGGTTTGATGTTTAATTGCATATTTTAATGAAATTTTCAATATGAGATAATGAAATGGTAGGAATAGTTTGTTCAAAAAGGCTATCAAATACAGAGCAGTATGAAAATTTTTATTAAAATTTATTCTTACCATAATTCTTAAACCACAGTTGCTCAAGATAAATTATTCTTACTTCCCAAAAAAGATAACATGTTATATCCAACGTAACGTGACTGGAGTTGAATTTAGATTGTAAATAAAAACCTTTCTATTGAATTTATAGAAATTTGTTGATGTGATTGGGATATTTCAAAAGTTAATTGAAACAATACTTTGCTAAAATGCAAAGTGTTTGTTTCTTAAAATATTTTTTAAAAAAAATGACATAAATTCCAATTTTATTTTTAAGCAACATTCAACATATAAACATGTACAAATTTCATTATAAATTTGCCAGTTTCAGTGGATTATTATTACTACATTATACCAAATAAGGTTTGATACATTTTTACATTAAAAACATTTATAAGAAATTGAAAGTTTTTTTTTATATTTACATTAAAATAGCTTAATAATTTACATTCAATGCAAAAATGTACTTAATTACTTGCAATTTAGAGGATTATATTTAATCCTATAAATCAAAGTAAATTATTAACATGATATTTAAAATGAAACCAATCAACCTTTAGGAAAGTGTATGAAATTCGCTTTTGTTTATTTAACATAATAATCTATATTATAATTTTAATTGTTAAACTCCCCGAATATATTCATCACATTGATAATGTATAATTTCCTTTTTGAAACTAATTGATATCTAAGAAATAAATTTAAATGTTTAAAAAATTCCCCTTCGTATTAATAAAGCATAAAAGCACTACATTTTTAAGGGAAAAAGTTGATTTTGAATTTACAAACAGACTTTGGCACTAACTTTTTGTGGCAGATATTATCATATCAAGTTCCGAAGAGATGAGTACTGATTTCAAGAATCTTATCTTTTAGTATTTGAAAACAAAATTATTCAGTAGTTACAAATGTACACTACTAGCCATTAAAATTGCTACACCAAGAAGGCGACATGCTACAGACTTGAAATTTATACGAAAGGAAGAAGGTTCTGTGCTATGCAAATGATTACTTTTTCAGCGCATTCAGACAAAGCAGGCGCCAGAAGCGACACCTACATTGTGTTTAAATGAGGAAATTGTACAGCAGGTTCCTCATACATAAAATTGCATTTGAACGTTGTTGCCAGGTGAAAAGTTGTTGTGATGCCTCGTGTAAGAAGGAGAAATGCGTACCAGCACGTTTCTGACTTTGATAAAGGTCGAATTGTAGCGTACCGGGATTGCGGTTTATCTTATCACAGTATTGCTGCTCGAGTTGGTCGAAATCCAATGACTGTTAGCAGAATATGGAATCGATGGTTTCAGGACGATAATACGGAACGCCATGCGGGATCTCAACGGCCACCTATCACTAGCAGCCGAGAAGACACATGGCCGTAATGGATCGTGCAACCAAGTCACGAGCCGTGAGTCAAGAAACGGGGTCATTTGGAAGACAACAAGTGTCTGCACGAACAGTTCGACGATGTTTGCAGCAGCATGGACTCTCAGCTCGGAGACCATGGCTGTGGCTTACTTGACGCTGCATCATAGACAAGAGCGCCTTCAATGGTGTGATCAACGAAGAACCTGGGCGCACGAATGGCGAGACACCATCTTTTCTGAATTCATCTGAATCCAGGTTCTGTGTACAGCATCATGATTGTCGCATCCGTGTTTGGCGGCATGATGGTGAACGCACACTGGCAGCGTGCATTCGTCATCGTAATATTGGCCCATCACCTGGCGTGATGGTATGGGGTGCCATTGGATACACGTCTCGGTCACCTCTTGTTCACATTGACGGTGCTTTGAACAGTGCACGTTACATTTCTGGTGTGTTACGACCCGTGGCTCTACCCTTTATTCGAGCCCTGCGAAACCCTACGTTTCAGGAGGATAATGCCCGACCGCATGTTTCCGGCATTGTACGAACCTTCCTTGATACGGTACATGTTCGGCTGTTGCCTTGGCCAGCACGTTCTCCAGATCTTTCACCAATAGAAAACGTCTGGTCAATGGTTGCCGAGCGACTGGCTCGTCACCAAACGCCAGTCACTACGGTTGATGAACTGTGGCATCGTGTTGAAGCTGCATGGGCAACTGTACCTGTACATGCAATCCAATCTCTGTTTGACTCAATGCCCAGGCGTATAACTGCTGTTATTACTGCCAGAGGTGGTTGTTCTGGGTACTGATTTCTCAGGATCTATCCAACCAAATTTTTTGAAAGTTTAATCACTTGTTATTTCTAGTATAATATATTTGTCCAATAAATATAATTTTGTTATCTGCATTTCTTCCTGGTGTAGCAATTTTAATGGCCAGTAGTGTAAATAAGTAAAAGCCTATTTTCCAAAATTATAAAGAATTTGTTGTTTGAAATCGTTAACTCTTCTTTTCCAAACGCATAAGAGTTTGGCTCACAATTCAAGCTTAGGATTAAAATAAGATCAATTTGAAATTATAAATATGCCAAATTAGTCAGTGCCCAAAAATATCCATAGAGAGATGAATTAAAACCAAATTGTCTCTACATAAAAATTTCAACTACTAATGGAATAGATAACAGACCAATTTGAAAAGAAATAAATTCTAGTATAATGATTGTTAGTGAAAAAGTATATAGCTTCATGAGTCAGGATAAGATTTTTGTTTTATTACATTTGTTATTTATAACTTCATCAGAATATCCAAACATAAAATATTAATATATATTTCAATAATTCAGATAAATGTTTCAGATTAGAAATGAACTAAAAGAAGAGCTTAGAAATGAAAAATAACAATAGGAACATAACATCTCTTAAGCCAGAATTATTCTATAAAAGTCTTAAATAGAGTCTGCCGCGTCTGACTTATGAAAAGGGTCATTAAAAGAAAATGAAACGTTATTTGACGACGTGATTTACACAGCTGAACTAAGAACATCTCTCGTGTGAAGTACATTTTGGTATTTAATTTTTAACCATAAAGTGGTTGTTTGTTTCATTACAGTTAAGGTCATGACTAAATCACATTTTATCGTCTTTAAATGTTTTTAAAATTGTGAAATAATCCTCTTACAATTAATTTTTAGAACTGAAATTTTAAAATCTTTTGTGATATTACTTCCAAAATTTCCTGAAATGTCTATCTTTTTCTATAGGTTTCTTTCACCATTTTCAATTCTCGTACCTAACTCTACGGCTTTTGGAAAGCATTAATTATTACGAGACAGAGATAACCTTGGTTTCAAGCGATTTCGAATGAATGAGCATGTTGATACAATTTGCTTAACCTTATCTGAATAGCTTTGAAAACATTGCATCAATTTCGCCTGATGATTCATTCGATTTGAATTCAAAAATGCTTTGAAGAACATTTTGTGCATAAAACATTGATTGTTCCAAGTACGTGAAAAACATGACATTGGGTCTTCTTTATAGTGTGAACTCCATGAGAATCGAAATTAAAAATATTGTTGAATATTGTTGTTCATTTTATTAATAAAACGATTCAATATGTAAAGAACAAAGCATCGGTTTGAAAAGTTATCTTCCATTGACTGGAGCCGTTAGCACCTTGACAATACAACAGAAGAAAAAGCAAAATTAAAATAAACAAGGCAAAACATCTACTTTATGGTTAGTTGAAATTGGGAAAGAGAATTTTTTTATACTTTTTCTTCAGTATTTACAGTTTTTTATTTCCCTGTTTTATTTGACAATTTTACTTATCATTAAAGTAAATAATTGCAAATATACCTTATTTGTTTTATATCAATTTTCAACACGTTATTATTCTTCAGACACTTCAGAATAAAATCAATTTAAAATGAAAATCAGAAATTAAAAGTTAGCTTTCAGAACCATGTTTGGGATTGTTATCAATATATACAATAATGACGTTATCCTATGATAGAAAAACAAACTCATTTCTGATGAATTTAACTCCTATATAATACTAGCCGAGCTGGTTGCCGAATGATTATTGCTCTTGCTTTCAATTCAACATTTTATGGGTTCGAATCCCATGCTGGGCTTGTATGTTTGATTTGTATGAAATCAACTTTAAATAGTAAGTCGTCTAATTATACCTCATGAGCAAAAAAATTACCATTGAATGACAAACAAAGCAAATATATGAACTTGTATTTTTAAAACTTTATATTTTAAACTTTTTAATTTAGTTTTGTATATTCTTCTTTTTATGTGTGTGTGTCTTTTATATACAAGTGCTGGATTAACCGGAAATTAGAATTTTACTTCTTGTAAAGTACGAATCATTATAAGCAACCATTATAACCTAAGTAAAGAGTTTACCAATGAACTGTTAAAATGAAGGGTATGCTGCTCTTAATTCTGCTATAAAGTCGTCTATAGTTATCAGACTACGTTTTCCTTGTAACTTTCTTTTATTTTTCTGTTTATTTTCTTATAATAGCTTTTAATTAGGAAGAAAAATTAAGTGATATTGAATACATTTTTCAATACAATTTTATTTAAGAAATTCCTTGCATTAATATGAGTTATCACTCCCATTAAAATCAGGAAGTTAAAGTCATTTACATAAGACAAAAATTCCAATATATTAAAAATTATAAAAACTATTTATGCAATTTACTAAATTTATAATGTTTCTTCAGATTCCTTTAGTTTTATAATGGATTATTGGTTATCGTCTCACATAAATCACTAACTAAGCATTAGAGATGAATTTTTGATAGTGTAGAATAGCATAAGCAAATTTATTTTAACGAAAATTCATAAAGAGATTTATCTAGCTATGAATCTAAACAGAAATTCATAAATAGATTATAAAGGAAAATTCAGAAAATTATTTCAGTCAAAATATAAGTTAATATAAGTAGAAAAGTAGTCATTTGAAACTATGTTCGAATTAAATCAGAAACGCTAATAATTCAATTCTGTTTTCATTTGTGTGACTGTAGAAAATATTAAGGAAATTTTTTTTTCTTATAAAGTAAATTCAAATATATTTTCGTTAGAGTCATTTAATTTAAACAGCATCTTTATTTTTTTTATTATTTGTTGGTCTGACTTAAGGATTATACGATAAACAGCAAAAATGTAAAAAAAGACACACTTGTCCGTTTATAAAATTACCAAACGCACCAAAAATAATGAGTTTTTCATCTAACGTAATTTTTAAGAAAACAAACAAGCAATTAGTATTTTTTGGAAATGAAATTTGAAAAACCTATTTTACGTAATAAAAAGTAACTTCTTCCTTTTAGGCATTAAATTTAGCTACTTGAAAAACATGACTGTCTAAATTTTTAATCGATAATTGTAGGAGAAAAGATACACACCTGAATAAGCATTACTTGTAACTAAAAGGTTGCCAAATACAATAGAGAAAGTTGCTTATAATTGTGTAAATGTATCAACGTGTCTCAAAATATGTAAACATATTTATTTTCGAAAGAGGTATTTTTATTGAATTGTTGAATATATAAAATACAAGTCATTAAAAATGTTTCATAGGAAATAAATAAAATAAAAATCTCATTTATTGAATATAGAATAAACGTCGACAAGTATTAAATTTATTTAATATTTGGGCTAGACACTAAGACTCTAGGGGAACAGGTTTGAATAACAGCATTAATGGCATTTAATGACAAACGGATGCTTATTTATGTCACTAATTCAGCATTGTTTGAATATAGCTGAATACTCTGAGGATCAATGACAATAAAATTATCATCATTCGGCCATTTATTGTCTTGTTATAAAGCAAGTTAGTCGTGTCTTTATTGTTAAGATATAGACATGTTGCAAAAATTTAATTATCGATATTATCGTCTGTGTTAACAGGAAATATATTAGACGTGTATTCTATAGCATTCCATAAAATCTCTTCATGTATTGAATTCATATCTTTATAACAAATGATGTAGGCAAAATGTTCATCTTAATATTTGTTCCTTACCTAGCTAAATCATTCACAGTGCTAAAAGCAAAATCGAAATTCATCAAATACTGTGTTATTTCTTCTTCAGGAAAACAACAAAACTTGTTATTTATCTAGTAGTAAACCAGCAGTTATGTTTTAATATATATATATATATATATATATATATATATATACCAAGTTAAATATTTAATTTCATCTTCACATTCATCAAACTATGATTGAACAATTCCTGCTAGAATGACAGGTGCATTACCCTAGTAAAAACCATCCCCTTCTGGAAATAAAATTTGCATCATAAGATAGATCAGATAATCTAAAATTTCTCCTCCTTTCAGGGCTATGATTGGTTTAGCTGAAAACCACAGCTTGGTTGCTCATATCATGGCAGATCCGCTTCCATGATTGTAAGTTTTAAGGCAGCAATCACAATCATACACTTGGGCAAGTATTTTATAAACATACACCAATTGTGTTGCAGGGAAAAGTATAAAAAAGGATATATGTGTGTCACAGACCATAATTCTTTCTTCTTATTATAAATCCATAAGGTTTTGTGAGTTGGCACCACTGTAGACCATGTTTGGCATTAACTATGGCGACAAGTGGTTTGGAATTATTGTTCTACCGTATATGTTAAGAAGGTGATTTCTGATTGTAATCTTTGACACTGTAAAATATCGATGATAATTAACCTCTGCAATCACTTTTGCAACAGTTGATTGCTTTTTACACATTAACAGAAAGCTTCAATACCTGTCGGTTTGATTTGTTGAGCTTCTCTTTCCATCTAGTTTTTCTTTTTTCTAAGTTTGTTTCACCGCACTGTGTTCACGACTTCAAACAATATACTTCTAAAAAACACCTCAGCAATCAAGCAAATAACTTATCTACAGAGCTACTATTACTTGTTAGAAAGCAAACGTTTGATTCTTTATGGGGGGACAGGTGTTAAGCAATCCTTAGTAAAGCTCAATGCAACATTACTAAATGTATCTACAGCTTTTTGAATGATTGAAAACTACAGGCTTTGTGTGATTCGGGCTACACCAAAATTTCTCACATTAAATGATGCCCATAAATATCAATAGGTAAGCGCACCCTATATAGCAGGGGTGGCCAAACTTTTGGGATCCGGGGTCTACTCCACATTTAAAAAATCGCAGGCGGTCTACCAATGGCAGAATTAAATTAGCGTACATATTTATTTTCGGTAACAAGAAAAAATAGTAAATTATTTAATTTTTCTAAAAAAAACTTAATATTAATATTTAAAAAATAAAAATTTACTGCCGAAAATAATCAAAGCATACATATCTATCAAAAACTGACCATCGTATTCACTTCGTTTAGTTGAATTTGGCACTGTATATCTGCGACAAGTTTATCATATTGTGGCTGGTATGAGCTTATTGCAATGCATAAACACGAAATTAAATGTTCAACTATTAAATGCGACCAATGTTTGTTTTTTGCTCATGGTTGAAAAAGCAGATTCGCAAAGATACCTCGATCAAAAGTGTGATTTCAAATACAAAATTTCGAAAAATCAGTATCGCTAAATATTCTCTGGATTAAAGAAATATATCGCATCTTAATTTAATAAATTCTTCCTCGACCGTTACTGATGTAATATCTATTAAATGTCCTATTTTTACAGGTACTCCATCAATAATGGCATTTTCATTAAATGGAAATATCATAAAATTGAGTATTTCTTCCGACCTAATTAAGTCAGTAAATCTTCTTTTTAATTCTTCAAACAAAACAAGTAAGTATTAAGTGAAATCTTCGAAGTCTCGGTTCGGATTATGGATGCACTCTTCCTCCATGTTTTTGAAGTTTACGGAATTCATGTTTTCTCAATTGAGATGTATACCTTTCTATAGTTTTTTTTTAATGTTTTAATCGCATTCATCATGTCTTTTTTAGGCTTTAAATTGCAAACCTTTAATCATAAATCTTTAAATAGTAAATCTTTGCACAGTTTGTTTCGGGATTTAAAGCGTAGACTGAGTAAATTTTTATTTTAAATAATTCATTGATTCTATGTTATAAGTCATAAATTAAATTGTTAATTTCCGAGGTCATTTTTGGGATGGTTGCGCGGACTACCTAAAATGCCTTCGTGGTCTACCAGTCGACCGCGGTCGACGTCTTGGCCACTCCTGCTATATAGAATGTATACTATGATCAAATCTTTACTGAAAATTGGCAATCACGTATTCAAAAAATACCCTTCGAGGACGATATTATGCTAATAGTATCAGATAGTACAAGAGAAGAATTGAAAAGAAAGTGAAATGAAGCTCTACATCTATTTGCTGCTTTTAAAAACTTAAATTGGAAATATCTATACATAAATCAAGCGCAATGACTATTGGAAAGCCAAAAAATGTTTCAAATTTTATCTCAAACTTTCTTTTAATGTCACTAATTTAAAACATGTTACAGTAGCACTAAAAACTTTAAAAAAAGGATATCTATTAACGAAGGGATATCGTTCTTACCTTCGTTCTTTTCTCTTTAAGTGCATTCTTTACATCTACAGAATGATATAGATATTTGTACATAGAAATTTATCTGGTTTAAGCCTTTAAGAAAAGAACATCTTTTCATTAAGCCAAAGAAAGGAAAGCATTTAATTTTAAATTTGTAAGATGATCCAGTACTTTAGTTATTAAAATATATAGTACAATAAATTAAATATACTGTCATAAAAGCAAAAAAATATTTCTAGGAAATAAAAACAAACAATTCGTGTAAATTTAATGGACTCAATAAAATTATCTTTTCATGTCTAAAAATATCATTGTTTCATTGCATTTCAATGCCCTGTGAAATTATGTGTTTAAACCTGAAAATCGATGTATGTATTTGTGAGATTAATTTATGCATTTCATTCATAGGTTTTCACAAATATCTGATCGAATATACGCGATTTTTCAATTTTTCGAATACTTTATTAAATATACTTCCTTCAGTCTAATTAGTCGCGTTTTGCATAGTTATAGTATTTAGTTAATTTAAAATTTTTTAAATTTTATAAATTTAAATTATTTAATTTCATTTTTACAAAAATAATGCAGCACATGTATATTAAATTATTTACAGTACATAAAATAAATATGTAGATTAAATTAATAAAACGTATTTATATTTGTCTAAGAATATCAAAATTTCTTAAAAATAAATTAGCATTCATGAAAAATGATTTAAAATCTATGACAATAATAATAAATTTTAAATCTGTTGGTACAATAAAATTTAAATTTCAAATTTTATTTTCCTGTTTAGAGTAAATATTTTAGTAGAAAATTAAATATGTTACATCATAAACTTATTTTTGCTTTACTAAATAAAACTTAAAATTTTCAATTTTCTGTAGTTCAAAATTGTAATGGCTATTTTATTATACCTTTTTTTATATACTCTTCATTGTAAGCTGTTTGTTCTGCATAGATATATATAAAGGACCATTTTGAATTAAGAATAAATTATGATACATAATTTTTTTAAACATTCAAAATTGGTATATTAAAAACTATTTTGCAAAATTTATTTATGCTTTCATTGTACTTATGTATATTATTCAGATTTAGATATTTTGTTTGAATTTTTTTGACAAAAAAATTAAGTTCCTCAACATTGCATATTAAAGGAAAAGAAATGATGTTCTTTTGATTATTATTTCATGAGGTCTTATTTCAAAAGCAATTAATTTGCTACAGTAGATAAAAAGTAGTTTCTGATAAAAATTGAGAAATTGTATTTCTGAAAAAAAGTTTGTTGTCAATCAATCAATCGCGCAATCAATGAAATCGAAGGTATTGATCTACAGAAGTGACCTCATTTTATCGAATGCAACTCAAATCTTCAATCTAAAAGTTGAATGATTGCACTTGGTCAAGTAAAACATCATTATTTATTTTCTTAATGCAAAGTAACAATTTAAACTTAAGTATATATCGAAGTGATATCCTAGAGATAGTGTTATAACTTTAGACTTCTAAATCTACCAGTAATAACAAGTAAATATTTCACTACCTAGCTCATAAAGCGAAGTATACTTAGACATAAAATAAGAAAATTGTATTAGACTTTGTCATAATTACGAATAATTACTTGAAAATCTATTTGATTTCAATTTGATCCAATAATATAACTAGTAAATTTTGGAGAACATAAAAATTGTCCTTTAAGCTTTCTAATAATTTAGTCTTTGAAGCAACCTCTCAACAAAGATGTAACCTAAAAAGAATGCTGCAAATTTCTAAAAATGTTAAAAAACTAAATTTTAGAAAGATAAATCTTGAATTACTATTAATAAAAAAAACACTAAGATCTTCCAATAATAATTTGCGTTACAATAACTACTCAAAAACAGATTAATAATACTTATTTGTGGTTTTTATATTAAAATTTGATAGACTGTAAGAGCTCAAAATGTTATTGCAATATTGTTTTACTACACTGTATACCATAAGTACAAAATCAGAATCATTAGACATGTTGAAACATTTTTATGAAATTAAAATAACTTTAACATTCTTCCTTCATTATAAAATATCGAAATGAAACAGGAATTCAATTTAATGTAATAGATTTTCCAACATTTATTAAGTAATATTTTTGAAATTTAATTTAGTTAAATTTGTTATAAGATTAATTTTTTCCTAGCGGAAAACATAAACAAGATCTATATTTCCATTGATTTTTAAATTTCTGCATTCAAAGGTGTAAAACTGTGATCCCATGTGTTGAAGGCCAAAAAAATAAATGTAGCTTAACAAAAAGAAGATATATTCTAAAGATAAAATTATTTACAATAATATTTACACCTTAATGTTTTTTTGTTATTGTTTGTGTTACAATAAGAATAATTATTATATTTAAAGAAGTAAATTTATATAAAGTCTTTAAAATGAAATAATCAAACCACTTAGATGAGACTTTTCAGGAGCATCAGACAATCAGTCAAAAATTAGTTGAGTTAAAAATGATTTATATATATAAATTTGGTATAATCTGAAAAGAAAATTTCAAAATTATATATTTACTACTAATTTTATTGCTTTTAGTACATTCGTATTTTTAGAAAAGCAAAAGAAATATATGACAGTTACTGTTAAATTAAGAAAGAAATAGGGAATGTGAACAGGATATTAAGATAACAGTGGATCTACCGAAATTTCACGTGAAAGTTGAAACTATAGTTTTATTTTGTATTTTTAATTAAAATGGTGAGATTTACATAAAAACTCATGTGTCTGAAATATAAACTTAAAAGGGAGAACAGGAAGTTCAAAGCTATTCCGAGTGGAATCTCTATCAGACAACTGCATTTTTATAAATTTATCTGTTTTTATCATTAATATTATCTTAGATTTTTTTCGTTTCACTAAAAAAATTCTTTTTTAGAAGGAGGACTAAAGTGCATTCAGTATTTATCCACTGATTAAGTCGTTCGTGAGGAGAGATATTTGAGTTTCTCATCTTAACAACATGTCGAAGTAAGATATTTTAAATTCATAATAATAAAAACGAGATTATATGTTGTTTAAAATCTCTTATCATTCTTAATTTTATACATTGTTTCTTAAATTTCTGTTAAAATGAAATAAAAACCAGCTATTTCAAATATAAATTATTTTATACATAGTAATTAAATATCAATTACTTTAAAAGCTGAAATTTTGTAATTTCAGCTCTGAATTTCCAGAGTTGAAATTTTGGAAATCTAATTTTTATTTAGTTGATTAATTTTAATTATAAATAATATTAACCAAATTATTGAGTTTATTTGTTTTGAAGCATTTTAAATACTTTTAATATAATTACAGTAGCTATTTTATTAAAATTAAACAGAAAATGTTTTCTACATTTAAATTTTGTATTTTTTCTGCATGAATTAATCATGATTATTTATTTTAGATTAAGTTTTAATTTTCTCTTTATATGTTGTTTAAAGTTCACTTTAAAATTACACTTAAATTTTGTTTGTTGACTGCAATACCAAACAAATAACAAATTAAATATGATTTTTTTGCATAAAAAAGAAACAATGGCTCTCCAAAATCAAATGCACCTACAATATGACAAATATTTAATAGGAAAGTTTAATTAAAATATTTTTAGTTATATGTATTTTAATCAATCTTTTTTGTGTAAAATAGTTTAAAATAAACTATCTTAGCAAGAATAGAAAACTAGGTAAAATAAATTTTAAATGCTAAATGCTATTTTAATTAAATAACGTATTTTATAATTTTAAAATTTAGTTGAATACAAGTTTAAATACACTGTAATGTTACGTGTGTTGAAGAAAACTACATTAAAAGAAAGCAAAATATCACTTTAAAGAAATATTCAATTGTTTCAAATATATAGCAATGATAACAAATAGCTTCAAAAAGTACTTTTATAATCTGATATAAAAATGTATTGATATCCTATGTATATAAATCTATAGAACATTCATATTTCATAGGTTCAAAGCAGTGAAACTTGCCTATTCCGAATTTGTGCCAGTCAATGGTATTGATGCAAAATTATTACCCATAATATTTTTGCATGGTATCACAGCGACAAGAGTTTACTGGTTTGATATACCTCAGTATATTGCTGATGAAACAAGAAGAAAGGTGAGCTTTAAAATATTTCGTAACCAAATTTATTTCATTTTTGCATACATGTATGCATAAATCTAAATGACAATATCTATGCGTGTATGTATATGCATACGTATGTGTTTTAAAATATTAATGACTTTGAAAAGAATGTGATAAATGACAATTGATCAACAAATTCTAAGTAATGGTGTCTTATCATGCACATTAAAAAAACTGTTACAATTGATGAAACAAGAAGCAATATTCATTTTTCTGCTGAATGTATAAGTTGCTAGAAATGAATTATAATATATTAAATTTATTAACTTAGTTGAAATTAATTTATTTATATTTATTTAAAAATTGATAAATTTGAAAAAAATATGCAGTGAACCACTCTTTAAACTCAAACGCGAAAACTTAAAATTCGATTACTTATAACAAAGTGTGATATTCGATCATTAATCCTTTAAATCTCTCTCTCTCTCTCTCCTACGCTTAAATTGTTACATATATTCAACTCAATTTAAATGTCATTGTTAATAAAAATAGTTGTAAGAAAATTTCAATATCATGCATCAAACTTGGCTAACACTCTGTTTCGCACACTGAAAATTAAATAACAGAGTGTAAGCTGTGTTTTTAGTCGACACCTTAAAGTATTTATTTTTTACGTGATTTATTGCTTACAAAATTGACCTGACTTTCGAATGGAAGACAGAGTGGTTATTCACCATGCATTTAGTAGAAATACCAAACACTAGGATTTATAAAAAGTTACTCGTCTTGAGATATGGTGAATAATATTATATGTTTCTCAGACCCCTTAATCATTATCTTCATTTGTTCTCAATTTTTAAGCTGTTGTAATACTACCCATTTTAGAGTGCCAGATTTGTTTTAGGAAAAGCTATATTTTTAACTAGTCAGAGATATCAAAGTAAGCAAAACTTCTTGTGTATAAGCCAATATTTCCTCTTAAAGTTCTGTTTAAATTGCTTTTAATTATTTTTTCCCATTTTATAAGTTATTATTATTACATAGGATTTTTGTGAAAAATTTATGTTTACTGATTTCTGATGAAATTAGAAAATGTTATTATTTAACTTTATATTCACGTTTTAACTTAAGAATAGTATATCGTCAACAAATTCCTTTGAAACTGCGTGGTTGAAAACTGTGAAAAATTATTTCATATGAGGATTCTCTTTGGATTGTATTTTCATCGGCGTTTTTTGAGATACTACTGCAATGAAAACGACATAAATACTATATCTGAAAATGCAATTATGAAAATATTTGGAAATGTGTGGAGAACAGTTTGAATTTAAAAGCTCTGATTTCAGACCTAGCCACCAATCAAATACATGTAAAACATGCTAGCTCATATAGCCTGTACGAAGGTCATTCTCTTTTGTAACATTCTCAATTTTATTTAGACACACGTAAGGAATAATGAATTGAAAATACAACTGCATAATATATAATATGAAAAACTAAAAAGCTTGATTGTTTTTCGCTATTTATATTTAACCTGTTAACATCTATTTTTTTTTAACAAACATTTGCAGAAAACCGATAGATAAATATGGGTATGACTCATTTTATACAGAATACCTATTAACAAATTTTTATTAATTTAGTTTTTCAAGGTGCGAAACATTAAAAAGCTCATGGAAATAAAAATTTTCAGATAAGTTTATGAATTCTTGAATAAACAGTATTATCCACAGTTGATTCTGTTTATTATTTCTATGTACTTTTATTTATTTAATGTAAGCGATGGTCTAGGATGATGGTTGAGATTTAGATCATTTAGTTGGTTCTGAGATTGCATAAAATTGCAAATCATCGTGTTCTTAGGTTAGGAATGATTGGAAAGTATACATTGTTAATTCCTTAAGGAATGTATTTGCGTATATGACATTGTATATAGTAGTATTGTAAAAAAAAATATACGTTACATTGACTTGAAAACTATCAGCTGCAGATTTTTTTTCAATGTGCCAAGGTTGGTATTTTTGTCAGATAGTTGGCTTACAGAATTTCAATTTAAGGAAATTCTGTATTATTCTAATTGTAGGTTGGTGAAAAAGAAATCCATTATTTTTACGTGAACTTTCTGTAACTTCTTTTCGATTCACTATGTAAAAAGGTTTTAAACAACTTTCATGTAGATTTTTAGGTCTTGCACGTTACGACTGCTGACATGCGGTTAACTTCGATCATTTTTGATATTTTATAGACATTTTCGATGATGATATTATCCACATGCGAGGTGCATCTCTAACATCAAAAATACCCGAACGGAATCGACGAAAAAAAATTGTACGTAACTGGTTGTTACAGTCTTATATAGGACGACAAACACCGTTCACAATTTTAGCCATCCGGCTATCTTTATCGCCGTTACAAGAGAAAAACGAAAATGTATCGAATTTTCTGTTTGTTGTCTTCCATTTCTAAAACCTTGTACTCGTAGCTGAATTAATCAAACAAAAAAACAGCAAGAGGATATTTTAGTGTCAAATGTCACTTTTCCAACGAGCATAAATCTGAAATTGTTTGATAGATACCTCACGAGATATCGATCACTACAGACGTCTACCGAAAAAATAATGGATTACTTTTCCCCCAACCTAATATTTTCAGAGGGGACATTTTATTTTTGCTTTCTAATTGAATCCTAATAAGGGTATGTTATAGTATGCATGTTATAGTATATATAAAAGTAATAGTTTTGGTAATAATCGTTCTTGATTTCCTTGAGTTTCATATTTTAAAATGTTTTGTGATATTTGATCAATTGAAACAAGTTTTTTCAATTTTAGCAAGTTTATTTGCTATGGAGAAATTGTTGAATTCTTCTGTTATGACCAGTATTGAGGATTTTATTTGAAATATATATTATTTCTTAGTTCTAATGAAATGATTCAACTAAAAGGCATATTATTTCACCAATGTACAATGGGATTTCATAACTTATTTACAAAATTATATACTTATAATGAACTAAATCTTATTGGTGATAAGTTGTGCATCAGGGAAACGTTATCTATTTGAACCCTATAAGTAAAACTCCAGTTTGATTCGTTAACTATATTAATGTAGAGAAAGGAAATGCAATTCTACTGAAAAATGCCTCCTTTATTAGTAATTGCGAAATCTCAGGAAGTGAGTGGTGGGGGCAAATATATCACAATATTTCGAATCTACTGGCGGTTATGAGAATTATTTTAATAAATATAGAATAATCTACATTTTTCTTATTAATAGATCTATGCACATAAGAATGCAGCTAGTTAAAATATATCTTACAGGTTAACAGTTAATCTTTTAATTTCTCATATCTGTTATATTCTGACTATTTACTTATATTAATCTTTCATCTTTAAGTTTTTTTGTACGTCATCTTCTTTAAATGTTAATGGAATGTTAAGAATCATAAGTTTGGCTATGTAGAGGTGGATAATTATGGCTATGTAGAGACGGATAAAGTCATTATGTAATATGTGCCTGTTATGATTAGCTCAAGCTTTTTTTTTTATTTTTTTTTATTTTATTGATTTTCGTCTTGACTCTTTTGAGGACTTCAGTAATCTTATCTGCTTCCTTTCTTTCCTATTATAATAAATTCGATTGAATAATTTTCAATGCCAGACAATTATCAGCAATTTACCTATGATATCATCTATAGTATTTTCTCTTTTTTCATTCAATTTTTTCAGAAATATCGTTGATATTTTTGGCTTTTTTAACACTGAGAAGCATTATGCTTTCATCAAAATAAACATTCATTTAAATTAAATTAAAAATAATAACTTTTAATAAATTTATTATTTTAAATTTAAATTATGAAAGTATTTACTTAATTATGAAAGTATTTACTTAATTAAATATTTCTGTGTGATGAATATTGAAATCTTATTAATTTAATAAAAGAATTTAGCAATATTACTAAAATTTTAAATATTCATGTAAAAATAAAGAAATGAATTTATTTATAAAATTTAAATACATCTATTAAAGGATATTTTGATGCTATCAATTTGATAACATCTTAGTTAATTCTCATAAAGTTATAATAAATCAGTCATATAAATTTCGATGGATCGTTTATGTTAAACCTAAAGAGCAAAAAAGGAGTCCAAATATAAACAAATTATAAAAGAATATGTTTATGTCAGAAAGAGAACTGATTATCACAAATAAGAAATTTTTACTTAAAATATCCTTAAATTATTATAGCATTGAATGTCAAATTATATCTTGGTATTCCTAATGTAAGGGATTAGAAAAATTTTTAACTTTTAGAGGAATTAATAGAAGAGAATTACTGCTATATGTTTGCATAATTAATAGTTGAAAATATGTACCATGTTGAAAATATAAAACAATAAAATTCATTTAAATTCAATATGAATTTCAATAGGGAAAAATAATAGGAGATAAAAAAAGATAAAAAAAACATATGATTATATATTAGGAATAAAATGCAAAGTAATCGAATGAGAAAAATATTCAAATACTTATATTTAATCAAAACTAATTAAAATATATTTAATTTGTATTCATAAAGCGAATTATAATACCAATACCAAGCAATCATTTGCATAAATAAATTAGTAATGGTAATTTAAAAATAGTTCGTAAATGCATAGCTCGTAGAAGCATAATCAAAAAGAAAAAAACTGCAAAAAGATGTAGAAAATTATAAGGTGTAAGCAACTTAGATTAAAAACAATGCTAAAATAATTAGTTGGAGATAATTGTATTCATTAAGAAATCACTAGATAAAAAAATTGCTAAGCTATGCCACAGAAAGAATATTAATTTGAACATTAACATTTACTTTTATGGCAAAATAAGATCAACATTAAAATTCATAATAGAAAAGATCGTTTTATAACATTTATTACTGCTAAGGACCATAAAATTTTTAAAAAAAGAAGGGCTACGAGCATCAAATTAATAAAACATTTTGAATTCTTATATTTTCTAAATTGATTAATAAATTACTACTTTAATAAAATTTTTCATTGAAAAAACAAAATAAAAAAATTCCAAGAGATTTGACTTGAATAAAAATTTAAAGGTAAACAAGAAAGTTCTTGCCGTTTTCGTATTGCCATTGAATAAAGTGAGAATACGATGCAAATTAGAGTATGACGTGGTGTAAATACCAGTCAGTTGAGAGTAGCAATGAATATCAATCGTTATAAAAACTCGTCCATACCACACATTCATCAATCGTAACTCGTACAGTAGCGAAGGAGTTCAACAGTCGTGTCGAGCTCCTTTGAAAGGACGTGTCGAAAGAGCTCATTCAATGTTGTTTGCTTTACGACATCAAAGTAGACTTATCAGCAGCTGCATCCATTAACCGAATATGTCAATTATTTGGGGATAATGTTGTGAATGTTTGTACGACAAGGCATTGGTTTCACAAATTCAAGTCGGGAGATTTGTCCCTCTGCACACACGCAAGATTCTGATGTGTAACTGATGGACTAGTCTTCAAATAATTCACTATGAACTGCTATCAACGAGTCAAAATGTCACTGCGAACCTGTACGTGCAGCAATTGGAACGTGTGCAACATTCATTGCAACAAGAGGATCCAGCACTGGTTAATTGCAAGAGTGTATTGTTCTTAACCGATAATGCGACCTTGCACCATCAGATTACTATCTCTTCCATAACCTGGACAATCATCTTCGTGGAAAATCTATAACCCATGAAGCAGAATTACGTCAAACAGTCTTTGCACTTCTTTGCATATAAAATTCCAGAGATCTACTCTAAGGAGATTGCACTACTGAACACATGTCTGCTGAATGTGCTTGACTATAAAAAGTATCTTAAGCATTATTCAAAAAGTTGTAGAGAAATTACTGAAAACTAAAATCCATCACTCCATTTTGAACTTGCCTTACTTTGGTATTGTAACTTCTGATAACGAATTATATTATAATATGAAATATATTTGGAAATATTTTAAAATATACAATTCCAATTAAAATGATTTGAAAAGATACTTTTTACCAAATAATGTGTATTTACAATAAAACAAATTAGTCTTTTTTATTTTCCATTGTAAAATTGATATTAAGTTCTGTTTTTTAGGTGTATACATTAGATTCAAGAAATCATGGGGATAGTGAATATACAGGAGATCTTTCCGTCAATACAAACGTTGAAGATCTGTTTCATTTCATGGATACCATTCATGTTCATAAGGCTGTTATCTTAGGTCATAGTATGGGTGGATTAACAGCAATAAAAGCAGCTTTGTCTAAGGTAAATTAATAATTTTGTCAGATGTGCAACTTAGCTGAAAGATATAGATATTTTTTGTTAAATTTTTACCGAATACCATTAAATTTAGCTTTAACAAAAAAATGAAAAATAATCTATAAAAAATTTAAAATTATTTACTAAAACAAATTTATATTAGTTTATATTAAATTAGTTTATATTAATAAATTTATATTATTTACTAAAACAAATTTATACAAGATTTAGTAAATATGTTTGTATACATAATATCTCCAAAATCTCATTCACTAATAATTTTACAATTTAGTTATGAGCTTATATTTATAATTGATATATATATATATATATATATATATATATATATATATATATATATAATTGTATATTTTTATTCGAATCTCATTTTATTATTTTATTTGAGAATTCTTGATAAGCTCACTGTCTTTTTGTATAGTTGTCACTACTTTTTTGTCTAATTAAAACAGTTTCCTTAGAATTTAAAATTTCCTTTAAATTTTCAACTCTTAAAAGAACTATATCTTTCGGTGAATTACCTAGATTTCTTATCCACATATTTCATCTTCTTTAAAATTTAATCTTTATATATGTATATATTAAATATTGTCAACATACATAAAAAAAAAATTTATGACGAAATTTTAGAATATTAAAAAAAGTAATAAATTAAGTTCAAATATATATTAAAAAATTGACTAAAATTTATAAAATATTTTAATACATTTAACGAATTTCTTAAACTATTTATGATTTCAAAACGTCCCAAATACCAAATTAAATTGTATAACAATATTGTAAAACTATGTACAATTTTGGAATATCTTAAACTACCTGCTATTTCAAAATATCTCATTACTACCAAAGTATAAGTTTCATTTTAAATGTTTTTATTTTATTTCATGATACTTTTTATCAATTTCCTATTGATATGAAATAGTAATGATATGAGAAAACAAAGGGAACATTTTTATATCGTAATTAATTCCTGAATCCCGATAAAAATTTGTTTCAATTAAACGATAAATTTTGATTAATAACCTAGCTTAGCAAATATCTTTCGTAATTCTGTTAGAAAAGGTGTTTACTTATGTGACAGCGATTTCATAAGTAGCGGATAAGCTTCGCGCATGAGTATTGAAACAGCTTACTTGCTTTGTTTTACGATTCATAACTTGCAAATGAAGGGTTTGAGCTTAGGAGCTATAATACGAATAACATCATAGCTGAAATTTTGTCCTATCCATAAACCTAATGTTTCTCATTTTCGCAATACCTGCGAAAATACCGAAATTTTTAATGTGGACATTAATTGAAAAAAATATAATCATTTTTTATTTAAATCATGGAAAGTTTTATTTATTTCTTACACAAATAACAATACTTTGAGAACTATGAATGCAAAACTATGTCACTTCATATTTCTTATAGAACGGAACTGAAAAATATTCCAATCAAAGAAATCAAAAGAGTATAATTATAACCAATATTAAAAAGATAAAAAATGGTTGTAAAACATAGTTTTTGTTTTGAAAAACACTTTATATCCATATTTGTTTAGTAATTATAAAATAAAGGGCGAGAGAAAGTATTTTCTTCACGTTAAAATATAGATAGATGCTTTCAATATATGAACTTATCTTTGCAATAAAAACTGTTGTTCATGAATTCTGGCGTATAAAGTATATTATGGAACATTTGGCATTATATTTCCTGATAATTTAGATATCAAAAATTATTTTTAAATTTTTTTTAGAATATCTATAAATTTATACCAACGCAATGGAACATTTTCATTTTAAAATTCATTAAATCTACAAATTCTTTTCTCTGAGTCTTGGTCACAATTATCTTTTCGAGTAAGCTTACTCATTTAACACTTATATTTTATACCTAACATTGACTTATAAAAGCCATTTGGTTTCAATATCACTAATAAAACTAATTGACAAATTCCAAGTGCTTTAATTATTTAATGAAAACCTCTTCCCTACTTTTTCAGAAATAAATATTAATGCCTTACAGCCGTATTCATCAAACACGGGTTAACTTGAGTGTAGCCTATCTCGGATATAACTCAACTCTAGCATGACTCGCCGATTCTTATTCACGAAGCGGGGAATCCCCGTGTAAAACAACTTTTGAGTTAACCGAACAAGACATGTAAGACGTCTTCTGATTGGCTAACAAAAAATGTAAACAAAGCTCCGTAGTGAGCGGGAAAGTGTTCCATCGTACTTTTATTCTATCTATAACGGCTACGAAAATCAACTTCATCCAAAATTTCAAAATCATTTTGCCTATTTTCATACACACATCTTGCTCTTCATTCCATTAAATTAAGATTCTGCAAATTCCTCTTATCAATGTCAACAAACATATCGCTTAAATCCGACATTGTTTGCTGACTCGGTGCTAACAGTGCGAAATCGTAGGGCTATTCTAGGGATCTATAAAGGCGAGTTAATCGCTGTTTTTGTCGTGGTGAATAACGTTTCATGACTTAACTCGCCCTTTACCCTGAAACCTCGTTTAACTCTGGTTGGGGAATGCGGCCGTTAGTGAGTTAAAAAATAGATAAAACTACTTGAATTTTTTAGATATCTTAGCCAGATTGTGATAGTTGAATGAGCAGTTCTGCCCTTTATTTCTTATTTTGGTTTTATTTTTTGTGGATATATGCGGTAACAGTAAGGTGACTTTTTAAGGTTGGAAAAACTAAAGAAATTGCAATTGATAAAAAAAATATTGATTTGACCCAAGCGAAAAGTTCCTTCTGGGACGACTGTTTATAGATATATATTTGACCATATTCACACACATACACGTTTCGCAAAAAAAAGAAACTTAGTTTTCTCCCAAGAAATCATTACGGCTGAAGGCGAAAAAACAACATCGCGCGAGAGCGATCTCCCGTTGTTCAACAGTGGATTGCATCGAACCCAGAACCTTTTTTTCTGAAGAGTGGTGTCCTACCACTTGGCCACTATAAGTTCATAATATTCTTTCTTAAATTATTTTTAGTTTATTATAACTTTAGACTTTTACATTACTAAAATTTATATAACAAAAAAACACAAATATGAAAATGTGTGGTACTGCTGAAGATGACAAAATACTTTCTCCAGCATTCAACAATAGTAAATTATACTTAGTAATTGCAATGTTTTACAAAATTATCTATTTATATAAAAAACGAAGCCTTCGGTACTTGACAGCTTGATTTCTAAAAAATATTCATATCCCAATAACCACAAAATATTTTAGGAAATTTTAAATATATGAATATAAGTATTTAAAATAACTGTTTTTATTTCAGCCTGAAAGAGTAGACATGATTATTGTTGAAGATATGTTCACAAAGAAGATAACAAAAGAGATCCTTGAGCCTGTGATAGAACTCACAACCACTTGGATAGAAACTGTTCAGTCAATTCCAGAAGGCTTAAGCGAACCCGAAGCAGCAGCATTTGCCATCACAGAATTATTCAAGAAAACACCTCCTAACATGGTAAGAACACAATTCGTATTTTTAACTCATATATGATATCAAAATAGGTAAAATTAGTACATTATTTAAAAATTAAATACAATAATCTAATGTATTTTATTAATATGTTTCACTTCAGTGTCAAATCTAAATACATTCCTTGCCATATACAATACATATAAATATTCATGTACGTATTATTTATTAAACATCAAAAAATTGTTTGAATTTAGTATTTGTTATGCAAAGACGTCTCAAAACAATTACCATAATATATAATATGTGAATATTTTTATATTATATTATGAATATTTTTGTATTCGTTCAAAATATTATGCATTTTTATACTACCACTTATTTTATGTATATTAGAGATAATGTAAAAAAAATTTCTAACTGTGCAAAAAACATTTTAACTTTTATTGAAATATAAACATTAATAAAATTGACAATTTTTATTAAAGTTATTTATAGTAATTTAATTTTTAGAGTAATAAGATGAGCACCACAAATCTTACTAATTATTTATTTATTCATAAAATATTCAACATTTGGCTAGATGACAGACAAACAATGACAAATGTAAAAAGCTGAATAACTTAAACTTATATCCCCTAAAGCCTAAAATTTTACATGACTCCTGAATTGAGCACAATGTAAAATTTTGCATCTTCACAAGACTATTTCAACTATTTTTTATGGAAAAAGATTGGTGATTTTGATGAAATAAATTAAGCAATAACTTCATAAAATATTAGTTAGCTTTACAGTTTTTCTTAAATTGCTACGGCAAAACGTGATGATCATCTACAGTTGGACATTGAGCCTATACAGATGTCGTGAGAGACACGTGATCCCATTGTAACGATATATTTTCTTCCTGAGAGTGAAGCATCATTTCTGAGATTACGTGTGCTATATGGAAAAAGGCTGATTTAATCTACTTAGACAGAAGAAAGATTGTGCCGGCCCGAAAACTTGAAATGATTAACTCCGAAACTGGATTGTTCATGGGATGTTTGTGTGCAATCTTTGTGATTATCTATCCGAAGTGGACAAAAAAAAAAGAACATGAAACGAGATGCAGACACCAAGGAGTTGGATATTTCCATATCATAAATGACACAGGATTTGAAAGCTGATCAACTTCATAAAATAAGGTTAGAGTGCTTTGATACATATTGTATTGGGTATCCACATTCTACCACCAATCTTGCTTCACGATATGAGAAGTAGCTTATACATTTTATGTCATCAATTAACCATAATGTTAGAAGCGTGAACATCAAACACTGTGACATTTTTTACTTGTTTTACCATCATTCATCCACTTAACAAAGATGCTTACAAAGACAGCACGTGAGCAGTTGATGAGCGATCATGATTCCGAGATACTCATATTATATATTCGGTCCATTACAATTTGCCTTCTGCCAAAGTCACTTAGAGCAGTAGCTTTATCCATGAAACACATGCTTAATCAACAGAATGATCTTCAGAATAAATTATATATACTTCATTCTTCAAAATGAATTATATACTTTACTTCCTTCAGAATAAATTATATACCATTTCTACCGAGGAACATGTGTTTTAACGATGAGCACCATGCATACTTTTGGAAATGGTTATAATGTTTTGCCATTAAGTGAAAGTGAATTTGTGAAACACCTCCGATAATAACGTTACAAATACTTAACAGCTTAAAATGGCTAAAAATTATATATTTGCATCAGTTTTAAACATTCACTTCTCTTAGGTTTCATTATTTCATTTTCAACTTTTTATACAGCATTAATCATTAAAATAGCTTTTGATGACATTTCTTGCGTAAGTTGCCATTTTATATTTTACGATATCTGTTTTTCACACACAATAATGATAAGGTTACGAATATTTGTAAAATTTTATTATATAAGTAGATTTATTATTTTTTATGAATTGTCATGAATACATGTAAAAATTAGATTGCTTAAAAATAAGTAAAACATGCAATATGGAGATAACAAAATGTTTAATTACAATTTAAAATTTAATTTTTTTTTGTTTTGAAAAAGAAATTCGTAACAATACGACATTATTTTTGTTAATTTCAATATAAATAATAATAATGTATAGTTAGCATTTATTTTACTGTGTTTTTAAATTTAAGATTTTATAAGTATTTTTAAAAAATATTTTTAACTTTTTGTATAGCCTCAAATAAAGGATCCAGAGATGTTAGGAAAATCGAGACTCATGCTAAAGAAACTTTCAAATGGGAAATATGATGTTAATTTCAATAAAGAAGTAATTCTTTCAACCTTAAACGACGCAGATGGGTTGCAAAATGAGTTAAGTGGCGAGTTCAAAGGGCCAGCATGCTTTATATATGGAAGCATATCACCTTTTCAAGTGTAAGTTGCCTAAATTAAATGATGCATTTTTTACAAATTCTTATATTTAGGTTTGAGCTGCAAAATCTTTTAACATTTTAGCTTATTTTAACCATTTGGTAGTTACAAGATTTTCAATATCCAGCTTAAGTAATCCCTATCGATATGGAAATTGAAAAATTCTTATTAAAGAAGAATGTTGTGGTTTACTTAATAAAATATGAAATTGTTAGAGACTTAAAATTACATAAGCATTTATGAGTTTCATTCCAATATCTAGAATTTAAACTCAAACCAAATTAACTCTCACTGCGATTACTTTACTTTTGTCCCACTTACAAAAGTAATCGCAGAGTGATACACAAATAAATTTTTGTCATGGATATTTGTAAAAGATAAAAATTGATTTTAAGTCGTAATTCATCCCCAATCCTCTATCTTCTAGGAAAAGGGATAAAGAATGATAAAGTAAACCATAAAAACAGTTTGGTTCTAAAAAATCCTTCTTGTGAATAAAATGGCCTTCGTGTGACCATATATTGATTTGCATAAACATAAGTATTTAATAGAACCACGTTGACTTGTGATATTGATATTATGTTTTTCTTTCCATTTTACGGTTTCATTAGTCCAGAATTTATCCTCTGTGTTAACTAAGGAGATTTGGAGAGGAAAAGCATCGTTCCCATGTTCGAAGAAAATCTTCGATTTTAACTCTAGACTCAGTCTAAAACCATCTTTGTATAAGGGACTATGTATGTAAATATTTAGTTAAGTTTTATGTGCTTCTTTATTTTATATATTTTGGAAATTTGGAGAAATGGGTGTCTCTTCTCCATTATCAATCACTAGTTAACAGCTACATTAGGCGAAATTCATACAACCAAAAATATATTTCAGTGATAAAGCTGAGTATTTTAACATAATGTAACTAATATGTCAATTTAAGGGAATCTTTTAGGGTAATATAGGGAAATAAGTGGGAGAGTAATGTTCTCCCAAATAGAAAACCGAGAGTTCAGAACAATATAACTATTTAAAGTACCTTAATCTTACAAATAATGAGACAGAGAGAGAGAGAGAATTCAAAACAATTTTGCAATTTAAAGTATCTTAGTCATACCAATAATGAGACAGAGAGAGGTACCGTTTATATTTAATGAGAAAAAATTAGAAATCGAAAAGTTTGAGAAAAGAAATAGAATATTATAAATTCCATACATTTCCACACTTTGGTGTTTACTATAAGTTTTGGGGAGTTCTGAGAGTTGCAAACATATTTTAAAAAACAATCCAAATTAAGGAAAATTAATCTAATTATATTTTAGTTCAAGCATCTAGAAACTAACAAAGTTCCATTCAATTTTTTTAAATGGAGAACAAAACGTTTTTCCTCTTTTAAATTATGAAAATACCACTGATTTTTTACAGAATTATTTTGATGAATGATTCTAGCACAAAAACTCAGTTTTGTTTTATACTTACTGCTGTATAGAGCCTTAGAATATAATATGAATAAACTAAATGTGTTATTTTACAAATGAAAGTTAAAAAAATAATTTTGTACTCACTCAAACTGTAAATATTTTTCTAATAATAAGAAGACTTAATTCTGCGATAATGTAAGGTATTTAAAAAGATCAAAAATTAACTAATTGTTTATATTAATGTTCAAATTTTCATCCCGAAAAAGAAATTAAACAAACATGCAAAGAGTTTCACAGGTCCATATATTTCTTTGTTGGATTAGAACAATTTGAAATGAAGAGTTCTACCTCAAAGTTTAATTTATCCTTTAATTATGGTTCAAAACTGAAAAAATATTTGATGTAGATAATATACACATTTTCGTAAATTAAGTATAATCCAGAATCACATGAAAATCATACGCGAAAGGGAAAATGATAGCTGTAGAAATATTGCAAATATAATCATTATAGGCAAATTAGAGGAAGTAAGCGTATGTGTTACAATAACGTATATATAAGAGACTGGTATATAAGAATCCGTGGCAAAGAAGGATACGTGTTCATAACTGGTCCGTAAGGTACCCAATGTGACGATCGCATAAATATAACTCAGAAGATGTATGAAGAAGATGCTTTTCGTGGTAGAATAATCGGGCATGGGGATAATCCAGGCGTACGCAGATAGCTGTAGCTGAGAAACTATGAATTTCTCAGTTGTATCTCTATGTTGTTCCAATAAGATGATGGAAATTCTGTGAAATGTCAATAATTGTTACATTAAGGGTCACCCCCGAGTAACATCGCTGAATGACAACTAGCATTTGGCAGAAACCGCTAAAAGAAATAGACGGATCTTAATAACGGACATGTCGTGTCAGTTATCTTCACACATAGGTACGACCGTTACAAGGCAAACTGTACACAAATGAAAGTATGGTCTATGTACTCGTAGGCCTGTCAGATTTATTCCGCTCACGACAACTCACTGTCCGCAACGGTAAGCCTGGAGTAGACAGTATACAATGTGAACACCATCACAGTAGGCATGTGTTATATTTTTCGACAAATAGAGGTTTAGCGTAAAGTCGATTCATATCAGATGTTCATAAGCATAACGCCAGGTACCCAGTATTACCAAGACAAGAACATTGAACGCCAAAGTTACGATGGTGCTGGAGTGCATGTTTAATGATGCATTATACTGAGCTCTATTACAGAACTGCAAGTTCTAATCGGAATCACGACAAGCCAAAGTTATCGGAACATCATTCTGAAACAACTTTGCGGCTTATTAAGAGGTTTTGTGGGCATTAAATGTATGTTTATTGATGACAACGCTTCTCCTCACATTTCGAACATCATCAACGATTGTTTTCAATAGAAGGATATCACCCGTATGGAATGGACAGCATCTCACCGAGCACATGCTTTATTTAAATAAAACATATGTATAGAGGATTCAATAGACATTCTTGGTAGATGAATTGCATCCCGTTATCTACCTCTTTTATTCGTACTTTAATTTCAGAGAGCAATGCTTTCTGTATAGAGTTCTGTGCTCCAAGTACACCAAGTACAGGCATTATACGGATTGTAATTACTTGTATGAGAGCCATATAATGCATTAATCATTATAAGAACAACGTACTGTTCAGTTGTTGTACGATTTTTACGTAGTATAAGTGCTTCAGGCAGCTATAATCATGGTTATTGTATGCTTGGTATCATGCATACACAATCTCTTTTGTCCCTTCTTGTATGTTTTATACAAAGCTTTTTTGAATGAATTACATTTTTCACGCTCTCTTAGTTCTTAATTTATAATCGGTGTGTATTTAAACTATGACAATTAATCAGTAATTGTCATAATCTAGTCTTACACTCAATTCATCTGTTATTTGCACAGATACACCTGAAAATTTTGCGTCAATATTCCAATATCATGAATTTGAATAAGAAATATTTTCACAGATTCCCAGTTCCAAAATGTTATTATTCTAATTTTATTTTCGATGAACCTAACTATATGTTTTCATGTAAGAATCGTTCATAAATTGCAATATTAAACTTGCATCCGAACTAAGGATTAACATTTTTACATTAATTTCTAGCTATTTCTCAACATTTATGTATTACATTGTTCGTATACACGGTAGAGCGTTAGTTATAAAATGTCTTAGTTATAATACCACAGTAGGTCTTAGTTAAATAATTGAGTGATTAACTATGTGCTATTTTTGTCACTACCTTTACTATATTAAAATGATTTTTTTAAAAAATAATATTCATTTTAATTCAAATTTAATTTGTAATTTTTATTAGAACAAATGATATTTTTACAAAATGGAATTACCTTTTTGGTACTCCATTTGAATTCTACTTCAGCTATTAAAAATTATTTCTGATTTTCCTACTTTTGTGCTTTAATGTATTTATAAAACACTATCAGATGTTCAAATATTGTTATTAAAATTTATAAATTACTTAACCTTGAATTAATATTTCATTAAAATAATCTGTCTTGTTTATAAGATAAAACTTAAATTTGATTCAATATTATATTCTAAATATTTATTATGTTATTTATCAATCCTTATTATATCTATAATAAATCATTAAGTTACAGTAATATAATTAAACCATATTTGAACTGTTATTGCATTCTTGTACTAAACTCTTATGAAAATGAACTATGCAAAACTCGTTATAAATGTTTTCTAGACTTTCGTATGTAATATTAAACTATCTCTTACAGAGGCAAAGCAAAAGATGACATTAAGAAATATTTCCCTAACGCAGAGTTTTTCGAAGTGGAAGGAGCAACACATCACGTTCATATGGAGTTTCCTGACACCTTCAAAGAGACAGTTTTGACTGTGCTTAAAAATGCCAAATAATCTTTTAAAAAATAAGAACATGCTAATTTTGTTTATATATTTTTTATTATAAAATAATAAATCTACAAAATTATCTAACATATTTTATAAAATTTTATGAAACCTCCTAGGAAAATTTACAATGTTCCATGAAAAAAATAATTCATCAAAATAATCGAAGTTTACTATTATTCTTAGTCATAAACATACGATATCACAAATTTTTTCAACTATTCTAAATTATGCTTTACAAAATATCACACAAATTACTTTTTTAATTTCCTTCAGTATCCAAAGTTCAAAGGTGAATTATCAAATGGCAAGAGAGATGTTGGATAATTACGAAATTTTTAAGCGATGGAAAGAGCCATATTCATTTGTAAAAGAATTCTATTCATGAGTGAAAAGTATTCTTTATAAAACATTCGGTAATTAAATAAATGAAACTATTCGAGAAATAAGTAAAATAAACAATCTGTCAGTTATACTTCCAAGGGAGAATGTTTCTGTTGCATACCTTTGTACTGAATATAATAAAAAGATCTCAATTTAACATATATAAATATTAAAAAAACAATTTTACATATAATTTAATAAAATTTAAAACATTCAACAGTTTGTGTAAAAACAAAGGAAATTAAGATGATTAATTACCGATATACAATAATATATTCGACATTCCAGATGTGACATTCTTAGCTTATTTTGTGTAATGTTTAGTACTCTTAAGGTATAAAGGAATCATTTTTATAAAAATTTAGAAAATAAACATTTTTTGCAATGGTTATTGTCAGCTGTGGTTAGAAAAACTGAATCACCATCTATATTGTAGATGCATCTTGTAACAAGTGGCAGTGGTAGTGAATTTATATCATGCTGAAAATCTAACATTGAAATATATTTTAACTTGCTTTTTCATTTATTTGAAAAGAAAATGCATAGAAAAAAAGTGAATAATTTTACATCACACAAAGAATTAAATAAATGTTGCAATACCAAATGTTAAAATATTTATTAAATTTAATAGTTTTTAGAAAAAGTATGTTATTATTAATCTACTTTTATCAAAATATTGTTAAAGTTTAATGTTTCCAAGAATATATTTTAAGTAAAAACTTAAAAACGTTTGTTTACTTTAAGGAAAATATTGTTATATTAATATACACTTTTGTCAATACTAATATTTGTATGATTTACGTTAATTATTAGTTTGCTAAAAATATATAAGAATAACAAAAAAACACTGAAACTATGAAATATACTTTCAAGTAAATTGTTAATGCATTTTTATTCCACTGTATAACATTTTCTACATTTTTAATTAAATAAATTCATTGAAGTATCATGAGATAATTTTTATGTGCTGCAATTGTAGTTCCCTTTTTAAGTATGATTAAAATGTTTACTAACAACAGCCTAATAATTTTTGGATACCCAAGAACTATAAATTGAAACAAATTAAACATTTTAGTTATATATATATATATATAACGTTATGTAGCTAAGTAGTTATATAAAGTATTTTTGAAATTTCAATATAATTCACCCTTTTAAAATTACATTTTGCAAGATAATATATTTAAAAATATTTTCAGGGAGAATCAAATTTCATATTTTTTTCTTACAAAGGCTATAAAAAATAAACATTTTTTACAGAACTGCATAAATATTTATATTAACAAACTCCAAATAAAACATTAAAATTTAAAGATTCATTGGATATAAAAGAACTTTATGCAAATCAATATTTATATCATCCAAGCTCAAAAATGGGATGAAAATCCAGTAATAATGATCTTCTAGAAACTTGTTTTTTTAAATCATTTTAGTCATTAAATTCAACCATTAATTTTAAAGAAGGGGGCTTATAAATATCATAAAAACTTGATTTATCATAATTCCCAGCTAATTTCATTATTTTTACCTAAATTTAGGAAAAATAATGAAATGTCGTAGTTTGAGGAATAAAGCGTCATTTCGTGTTAGTGTTACCGATTCTAAAGAAAAGAGAATACTTACCAAGATAAAAAAAAAAATTAATCCACGCAAGTAAAAAGATTTATTACCAAATTAAAGTACGATCAATTCACCCCGTTAACATATCTTTTAGACAGACAAGACTATGCTACTCATCTCTACAACGATTAATAACCTCAACAAGACAAAATTCTTTAGCCAAACAATAAAAAAGCTTCATTGTTATAATTCATATGCACATTTGCCAATGATTTACTTTCTGTTAACAGTAAAGCAATGTGAGGATGAAACAACATTGAAATTGCAAGTAATGTGATTGAAGTCAAATGCAGTTTATTGACAAATCCTGATGAAGTTTGAAATATAACACTAAATGGTTTTTGACTCGGAGAGAACGAGATTTTAAAGAGAAATCAACATTCATTTGAAAAAGAACTCATTGTAAATGATTTGATCTGATAGAAAAGACTTGAGTCAACATAAGTATAGTTTTTCATCATTCAAACAGTCAATTTGTCGTTACAAAAGTTTCTAAATGAGATTCTGAGAGTTCAGAATCACGCCTTAGTCTTTACTTATTGATGATTTCGTTCTTTTGAAGTTTGAAAAAATATATTTGAAGCTGAAACTTTACAGCTTATGGAAGGGTCAACATACTTTCGTAATTAGATCTACTCGAATATAATTGAGACATGCTTATACGACTTGAAATCTTGGATTTAGGCTTGTTTTTATTTTCCAGGACTTGGAGCATTATCTCTTTAAAAGAATTTATTGATAACATTTTTCTGTCTATCCATTGACAATTGACCATTTATGGATTGCCTCATTACATCAGTTAAAAAAATAATGCATTGCAGCTTACCTTTTTGTGTGAATCACATGCTATGCGAAACATATTCCATTAGTTTAAAAAAATACGTTTGTTTGTCTTTTACACGTAACCTGAAGCCAATTTTTCACATTTCTTCTATGATTCCAGAAAATTTATGTTCTCATACAAATTTTTGTTTTCAGAATTTCTATCATTTTCTACACAATGATAAGCTTATATAAGCGATTAAGTAATTCTATTTCCAACTATTACTTCATTTACTGATATTTCATACATAATAAAGGTACTTAGTATTCCTCTAAATAAAGTATATTTTCTATCATCTCCTAAAATGTATATGTATACCTATACATATATAAAAGTAAAACACCATCTATAGATCAGCATTTGTTATTACGTTGATGTTTTTCCGATAAATACTTTCTTTCGTAACTTGATGTGGTAAACATACAAAATGGTCGACAAAAATACAAATAATTTACACTGATTTCTTTTAGTATAAGGAAATTAAATGGAATTTTCATAGTAATTGGAATAAGGTAATATATAAGCTTAGTTGAAGTTACTTTTCTTATTTCATCATGAGAATAAACTCAAATATTTGTTATTAATATGAAATCTTGATTATACATTTAAAGGTCAAAATCGATAATTTGAAGTTTTCATTTAAAAAATAAATATTCAAACTTTTAATTATATCAGCATTAATTAAGTTTTATCTATTAATAGTTTTCTATCATCCATTCTCTAATAGTCATTTTAAGTCATATTCACGGTACAGTATCTTAAATTTTATTCAATACCACTGTAAATATCCAAGCATTTCTATTTTTTCCAATGTTAATTTATTTTTCTCTTCTCAGAGGATTTATTGCAGTTCAAATAATCAGGATAATTCTGTTTCATATCTACCTATGATTACATTAAATTTGTACTTTTGTCTTATTTATCAAAATTTTAACAGTGAGCAATTTTCGGACAAGTTATAGATAAGGAATTTTTTTTATAATTCTTTTAAAATGAGTATAAATAATACATTTAAGTCACAAAGATTTTGCTACATTTTAAAATTCTTAAATAAATTACTTTAAAAATAATAATGAAAATTATTTACGCAAAAATAAAAAAAAGTTAGAAATAGTTTCTAAGTATTTATTATAATAGGTTATAAAGCTAGTCTAGTACAATGGTAGTAATTTTATGAAATTTAAAGTACAACCAAATTATAATATAAAATTTAAAACTAAAATATCAGTATATATCAAAATAGTAATATAAATCATATTTTGTCTTTTTAAATAATATTATGATTGAAGGTATTTCAATATCTTGTAACCGAAAACATAAAAAACTACATGATAAAACTTAAGCTCTTAATTTTTGTAAATCTAAAATAGCAATTAAGACTGTGGTTTCTGATGTCATCAATAAAATAAATTTCTATGAACGAAAGAAAATCAAAATATTTTTTGAGAATATTAAAATGGTCTTAAATGGCTGTATGATATTTGAATGTAATCACTTAAAACAAATATATTTTCTTTTTTATCTGTGTTGATAATAAAGTTTAAAATCAAACCACAGAAATATCTTACGCTTTCCAAAAAAATTAGTTAAAATTAATTTATGTGTCTTTTATGTTTACTGTAATTTAAAATAGGTAATTAAGCATTAGATATTTATGATTGTTAAATATGCAATAAGCATTTATAATTAAATAGAAAATTAATTTAAAATAAATAATTTTCCTTATTTGTCAGTAATTTGTGTTTTCACCTTCATTCTTTATAGTGATGAATTTTTACAACAAATGAGAACTTTGCGTTATGAGGTCGGTTTATTATTTGGCAAATTTTAAATAAGAATTCAAAACTAATGGTTTATTTATTCCAAAATGTGTGAAAAAATATGGTACACAAGGAAAAAGAAAATTGCAAACTAGCACGAACAAAAATCATCAGTTTAAATGTCATTTTGAATTATTATGGCTTCTGATTCAAAACTGACAAATAATATTTGGGAAAACAATATCCTTGTATGAGTTAGAAGCAAGTGAACTGTTTACTTTTAATCAAATTTTTGAGTTCGCGATGAGAATTTTCGAAATTTTTCTTCTCTTTGTCATACCATTCCAGTCACTTTGTTTGCAAGAGTAAGTCATTTTGTGTATCAACTAAAATATATAGTTATAAAATTTTTTTTTCTTATTTTTTCAAATTTTTTATCTTTTATTTTGTAATTCATAAATTTTGCCAAGAAACAGAATCAAATATATTTAAAGATTATCTATTCATCAAAAATGATAACTATTATGATAAAATAGCTATTATTTAAATATATAACTATTATTTAAATATATAGTTTATAAATATTAACAAAATATTAATTACGTAAGAGAATCCACTCAAAATATATATGTAAAGTACGTATATAAATATAAAACAATATATAAAAACTAATGAATATTATATTAGTTTAATGAACAGAACTTGTAATAATAAAACTGCTTTTAAATAAATTTGTTTCATTAACTTTTATTCAAGATTTAAAAATATTTTATCAGCTACTTAAATTATGTATTAACAAGTTAAAGTCCTAATTTTTGTTGAATAGATTTTTTCAGTATTTCTGATACGGGAATAACTTGAATATTGTAAAAATTAAGATAAAATTGGAGTAATTCACAGTCATCTTTAAATATAATAACTAAAATTGCTTTAAAAAGCATTTTACAAAATCTGAGATGTTAATTAAAATATTTAAAATAACAGCATTTAAGAAAAATAGATAAATCTTTATCAATTATTAATAGTCAAACTTATGTTTTTACTTAGTTTTCTTAAACTAACATGATCACTTCCTATAGAAACAAATTAAAACTAAATTCCACACAATTGTCATGTGACATAGCAAATATTAAACCATTTAATTAATGATATGTTTGGAAAATTCTAGTTTATCATATTGGTGATTATGTCAAGAATCAATATTATAGTATGTAATACAAATTTCTTACAAAATTAATTATTTTTCTTTTATAAATAGTATTCCAATTTAATGACTGTTTTCCCGTTTGTAAGTTTATTAATTATTCTTAGTATAGTCCATAGAATTTAATTCTCACTTTAAACAGTGAATATTCTTTTATTAATTTAATAATCAATATTAACTTCATATTAAGATATTTTATTTTTTAGAATTAAATTTTAAGTTAAATATAATTTAAATTGAGACACTTATGCATATTATTGAATAAAACTAAAAAGTAATATTTTTTAGTGAGAAATACAAATTCCTTAATAAATCAAAAGATAAATATAAGTATGTAAATGACTGCAAAGATTTTATCACATTCTTTCAATCTGAACATACGTTATGGATGTAGCACTCTGAACATACATTAGATATGGTATGTGAGATATTGAATGCTAAGTATAGTTACGAACTGCTACATAGAAATGTAATTATTTCTTGACTAAATATACAAATAAAAAAATTTAATCATTAAATTTGTCGTAAGTACATGATTAAATGAAAGATATAATTAAAAAATGACTACTTTGTATCTTCAATACATAAATGTATGAAATACCTAGTATTAATATTCGAAAGTTAAATTTTTGCATTAAAAGGTAAACAAACCATGAGAAATATTCATATTTTCAGGTATAAGCCAGCTAAACTTGCTTACTCAGAATTTGAACCTGCGAATGGTACTGATGACAAATTATTGCCTGTAATATTTTTGCATGGTATTGGAGCATCAAAAGAATCCTGGTATAATATACCTCAGCATGTTGCTGATGGAACTGAAAGAAAGGTAAGCTTAATAATAATATTACATTGCCAGTTCAGAAGGCCAAAGACTCAAATTTCAATTTGCGTTGTTTTTGCTTTATATATTCTGAGAATATGTTGAATAAGAAATATAATTTTTTAAGTAAAGTCAGAACATAACAAAGATAAATCAACTATGATTATGAAAATTATAGAGTTAAAATAAATTATAAAGTTAATTAAAATATTTAATAAAGTTAAATACACATGGAGGCACAAAATTATAAGTACGCGAGGTTAGAGGAAAATTAAAAAATTGAATGCAGTTAGTTATTTAAGGCATTAAGAAATGAATGAAAATAACACAATAGTTATTGTAGAACACTATATGAAAGTTTAATTGAAATAAAAATGTATCTAAAAACAATTATAAATGACACGAAATACTGTATAATTAACGAAATCACTTTAAAATAAATTAGTGAGGACAATTTAAAAGTAAAAATCATGTATTGTCAAAATAAAAATTGGACAAAAATTATGCAAATTTTAAAAAAATACATAAATTCTTAAAAGGCTTACAACTATAATCCTACAATAAAAAGGAATACACTTAAAATGTTTATTTCTCGCAGTTTACATTTCAAAATTAATTGATAAACTGAATTTAAAAAATTAAACAACAGTTTAAATACAAATTTTGTCAACTGCGAATAAAGTAAACAACGAACTTCTTAATCGATAAAATTAATAACTCCCAAATATTTTTAAAACCTAACAAAAATTTTGTTAAAATGCTTTGGAGTTGTGTTTCCCATAGTTAAATGTTCTCAGCTACAAATAGAGTACTTTCATTGATTTTGAGTTATAAAACTAAAATAAAATGCTTATTCGTTTCAGATATATACATTAGATTCAAGAAATCATGGGAACAGTGAATATACAGAAGAATTTTTCGTAAACGCCAATATTGATGATATATTTCATTTCATGGACATAAATAACATAGATAAAGCGATTATATTGGGTCATAGTATGGGTGCGTTAACAGCAATGAAAGCAGCTATAACTAAGGTAAATCTTTTTTTTAAAGTTCACAATTTTGAAAGAAAATGAATGTATTCAATAATTATATATATATACATAGGAGAATATATTATTTTGAAGAGAACTCAATATATTTAAAAAAGATGTTCAAGTAGCGAAAGTGATTTATTTCAGAGAAAAGGAAACAATTGGACAGTTTAACAAATAGATATTCATAAATGATTGAAACAGCGAATTCATTTTATTTATTCGAATTATAAACACTCAAGAACACTGAAAATAGAACACTAAGAAGGAAGCATCGAATCGAAATGAACTTTAATACGCATAATAACACGGGAGAGAAATTCACTTGACCTTAAAATTAAGACATTTAAACAAATATAATGTACACGATTGAACAAGAACTATGTAACATCGATAGCACGTCATATAAACTCTTGCTGCCATACAAGACAAAACTCAGCCCGGCAATAAATTGAGCGGACGTTTTATGTTGTCCTTTAGCAAATAAATCAATGAATCTTGAATATCTTGCATAACGCTGATTCGTCTCTCTATCCATCTTCATCATCTACATAACATCTATCAAAACTATATGACGTTAACTCGTTATAGTTTCATGTACAATAACTTGAATGGACTTTCTATATTATAAGTATGCAAAAATTAAACATGTTTGCGAGTAGAGTGTAGCGCTATAGTGTGGATGAGATTGTACCGTTCACTAGGGAACCTTCCCACACATACTCGAGCGCGGTAAAGATATGCTTTTCCTAACATCAAACGGCATTTACACATTTTGTTAATATGTGGAAATTCATGTCCTTCAGGCATCACTGTAGACGAAGTAGCCAATGTTTCGGTATTGAAAGTAGATTCAATTCACTAAGGTGTCTGAAAATGGTTAGTAGAATAATTGCAAACCTCTTGTGATTGTGCCGTGGAACAAAACACTGTACATCCCAGGAACAATTGATATATGGTCTATCAATTTTAGACCATGTCATCTTTCGGATGTCTTCAGACTTGGTACGCAAACCGTGGTTATCATTTCATATCCGCAAATTCTAACATGTTCTGACTGAACACTCCGAACAATCCACCTGGCAAGCAACACTTTGCGTTGGCCAACCTGCCGTTTTCAGGCCGATGATGGAGTTTCTCTCAAACACTCTTGTCATCGAAAAATAATTCCACACAAGTTTTTTACATTTGTCTGACATTTGTCACTTAATTAAGTCCTCTTAGACTTGTATCGGGGAGACTATAAGTCACTACGGAATTTAAATCAAAAGAATTGTTGCATAGAGTGAACTTAAGTTTGCAGTCAAAATCATGTTTATTTATAGAAGTAATATACATTTATAATAATTGAATCATAGAACGTACTTGACTTTAGCCATAACAACTTTCCTAAATTAGAATTTCTATAACATTTCTACAAAAATTGAAATTGAAGGGACGCTTAAAGTATTGTGGCAAAAATAGTCATGATAATAAAAGAGTTAAACGATAAAATAGATATACAGTTTGACAATAGCTTTCAACATCTTAAACTGTTTTAATAAAATGTGTCATTATTTAAATACACTAATCAAATTTCAATCTACACTGATACTAACGAGAGTCCAAATCTTCATGAAATAAACAAGAGTTAGCGCTCCTGGTGTTTAAGAACAGAACACTTCCTCATATTTACAAATCTGAAAGTTATATTAATTGATCTATATATCTAAATTATACATATCTAAAACCTCATTTTTCGATCTTTCATTAATGTTTCAAGTGGTTTTAAAGAAAAAAGATTTTTTTTATCAAATTTTATCAATTCAGCAAAGTGAGACAAAATCTGCAATATTTAGAAAATAAAATTTTAGCCTTTCAAGATTCAGTTTTAAGCATTAGAAACAAACAATCATTAATATAAAAAAGTCAACAAAATAATAAATCTTCTAAAAAAGATGCATGCATTTATGATGTCGTCAAAATAGCAATATAGGTAAAGATCTTAATATGTGAAAGTTACATTTGATTACGAGCATCTAAATTAGAGTAACGAACAACAAAATTAATAAAAAAATGGATTAATTCGTTTAATTGCTATCCTGGTATGTATACAGGAAATGCTTTATATCTTCGAGAAACTCTTAATTCATATCTATTTTTTTTAATTTAAGAAGGTATAATTTTCATAAAAATGTTAAAACATGAAATAAGTATTTAAAAGAGCCTTAATTCTACCATTAGATATGAAGTCTGCATGAAATTAATCTTACACATCTACTTTGATTCGAAAACAATCTTCGAAATGAAATAATGATAATAATGTACAACTTTTTATTCTTCACGTTATTTCTCAATTCTACCAAATCAGAATCTTAATCTATTCCCTAATTATTTTATTTAAAAATTTTCATTGTAACAGCTCTTTGCTCGGAAAATGGTAACATAATTAATTCATCCGAACTGTGGCAGGAATACTTATTTCTATTCAGAAAAACAAAACATTTCCTGAGATAAATCTAGTAGTGTGCTGAGGAGATATTTTTTCAATTTTTTTCTAAAAAAAGCGTTAATACCTCGATCATTGTCTGGCTTTTCTATTATATTTAGGCTTAGAGAATATAGTCATGAAAAAGAAAGGAAGCACCTGTTATTATCTTTACCATTAGCAGGAATGTGAATATGAAATTGATGCTGAGCTTAAACGATATGAATGACATTGTCACTAAAAGCTTACTCATACATTAAAACGTGGTGTAATTTCTTTAAAAAAATACTTTCAAAACATCTGAAACCTTTTTTGTGGAACTTTTATAAAAAGGAACGGAATAAAGGAAAATAAAAAAAAACATTATTTTGTTCCGTTATTACTCAAAACTAAAAAAAGTAATCCCTTTCTAATAATAAAATTCAAAACCTTGAAGAATACGAAGACAAGAGCTTTCAGAATGTTTTAATTTATCTGCATCAACACTATAAAATGAATGTAAGATAAAATTGCAAACCATTTAAATCATAAAAGTAAAACCTGTATCGTGAAGGATATATGATAAATATTTGTAGAGAAATATTTAAAATTAATTTTCCCTGGATATATGTTAATATAAAATTAATATTAGTATTTAATATCTGTTTATCTCTTAGCCTGAAAGAATACCTATGATTATAGTTGAAGAAATGATTATTGGACCTCTAACAAAAGGGTTTCTTGCTCCTATCAAAGAAATCACAAGCACTTGGATAGAAATTGTTGAATCAATTCCAGCTGGTTTAAATAAATCAGAAGCATTAGAATTCGCCATCACAGAACTATTCAAAAATAAGCCTCCAAACATGGTAAGAACACAGGTTCAATTTTAATTCTTGTAAAAACACACAGTGATGTAAATGATAATAATACAATATATAGCTTAAAAAGTAAATATCAAAGTTTAATATACTACATTTTGTACGTTGCATGTCATCTTTCAGTATACGTTTCAATATTTTAAAACTAAGAATAAAATATTCTTTCATTTATCTAAGAATAGGTATGAGTTTTATTGTTTCTCCAATATTTTAATTTTGAAAAATTCCATTTGTTGACAAGTATGTCATTATACATAAATTAAGAATTAATAAGGTTTAAAATATGTACAATAGTATAAATTTTTGGAGATGCAAATTATCCGAGTCAATTGTCAAGTATTTTTCTCGTTATCTCAAAAAAATAAATAAAACAGGTAAAGTAATCATTTTTAAAGTAAAATTTATATTATAGAATTTAGAACAAATGAGAGAGTAAAATTTATTATTGTATATATGTAGCTACAGATATTTAAAAATCCAAATCATTTTAATCCATTTAAATTAATAATTACTTTTCACAAAAGTATCAGATACAAACACTTGTTATAAAATTATACATATATTTATCAATATATATAAATGACATATATATAAACTCATTACTTTTAACTAACTTTTGATCAGAATTTTCTAAACAATATTTTAACTTATTCACAGTTCCAGGTTAATGATATTGAGATCTTAGGAAATACGAGGCTTATTCTAAAGAGTCTACCAGATGGTAAATATGGTGTTAACTTTAATAAAGATATGATCATTTCTGCTTTAAGTGATCCAAAAAATTTCACAATTCATCTCAGTGAAGAATATAAAGGACCAGTATATTTTATATGTGGCAGTTTATCACCTTTAAAAGTGTAAGTAGATTAAATTAAAACATATTTCCATAAATTGTTGGTTATAAAATTTGAGAATCAAATAATTTTAATTTTATTTACTCTTTGATAAGAACATACAAATCTCAACATTTTATTAAATTCAGCAATTGTATAATATATTGATATCATAAATAAATAAATGACTATTGTCTGCAAATCTGCTAACAAAAGCTGAAAATAAATAAAA
>JAPDSC010077791.1:19699-37788 GCA_026290005.1 Latrodectus geometricus | reverse complement strand
AAAAAAAAATAGATTTTAATTCGAAATTTTTAATAACAAAAATTTAAACAGTACATAATATTTTGCATATTCAAGAAATATATATTTCACACATTATCTTACAGAATAAATAGAATCACAAAAATATATATATAAATAACAGCACAAATAACATAGGGAAAAAACACAGGGATTATT
Organism: Latrodectus geometricus; assembly: GCA_026290005.1. Lineage (NCBI taxonomy): Eukaryota > Metazoa > Arthropoda > Arachnida > Araneae > Theridiidae > Latrodectus > Latrodectus geometricus. The sequence continues at coordinate 37,611 of JAPDSC010077791.1, read as the reverse complement.
CACAACAGGGATTACAACGAGGGAAATATAATTTATTTTTAACGAAATTACAGAGACAATGGCTTGTGTTTTAATATATACAATATAAATGCAATTTTTAATTTTCATTTCAAGATGCAAACTTCATTTAATGGCTTTTAATGCAGATTAAATTATCGTTTAATAAGTTAAATAATTGATAATGTATGATAAATGATTATTAATCCTTTTACTGTCCTTTAATATATGATAATTTTGTATTCGGTTAAAACTTCGTAGTGAAATAAATGGCTTATCGTAACTTCGTAAGATATATTAAGATATGGAATGATTTTATTTCGACCCGTATTAATTAATAAATATATATGCCAGCAAATAGTTATGCATTTCTGAATATATAGTTATATTTACCAAATAATCTTATTCTGAAAACTATTACCTGCTTCTATTTATTTATCTCATAAAACAAGATTGACTTGGTATAATACAGATTTAAAAAAGGAAAATTTTTTTAACATTTATTTTCTTTGAATATAATATAAAAGTTTAATTAAACATGTTTATAGTTTTCATGTTTAAAAATATAGAAAACACAAAGCTCATTTTTTACACAATAATTTTCAAATAAATAGTTTATATTTCGGTGGGAAATTATTCAATGGTAAACTATTTTCATAAATATAAATGTAAATTCACATCATACATATCCTTCATATATTCATGAAAATTCATCTGATTAAGATTAAAATTAAAAATAATAAATCTTCACTTAGTAAAACATTGCAACATGAACTAAATATTAATCTTAATCAGCACTAGAAATATATATACTAATATTATAATACTTTATTTCATAACTTTTTTACAATATGGTTAAATATACTGATCAGAATTTTTAAAGTTAATTATCGTTTTGTATGAAGTTTTAAACTGTGAATATTTATTGTGAGTTCATACAAAGTTTTAGGTCTAAAACAATAATTTGCAATGAAATTACCTTTTTATATATATATATAAAAAGTCAAAGTATATTTCTATTTTAATGCATTCTATAAATATTGAATACAGAATACAATAATTTCACAATTTGGCATTGATTTAATATAATAATTCTTTTGCCCATTTAACATATTGAATAGCAATAAAACATTGTTTTGAAAGTTAATTTGCATAGTGGATACAAAATTAGCAAAAAAAAAAAAAAAAAAAAAAAAAAAAATTTAAATCAACAATTTAAATATAAATATATTTAATTCACATACAAATGATTTAAATAAATCATTTGTATGTGAATTCAGTTGCATCACTTTGAAGCCTTATACAATATACATTAATCGGTACTACTTGATTTTTCACTTTGGATATCAAAATGAACCAAGTCACAACTATTCGTATATAATATGTGACTATAGTAAATTTAAATTATAAACTTTTGTTAAGCAAAGTTGGGATCAATGTAATTATATTTTAAATTCTTCTAAACATTTTTTCTATTTGTTCCCAAAGTTATTGGTTAAGCCAAAGTTAAAGTTAAAATTTGCTTAATAATAGTTTAGATTAAAAAATGTATTTCCCTTTAACTAAAAATCCTTAAAAATGAATATAAAAAGAGTTGGCAGGTTTCATTTGTAAATGCATGTTTGTCCATTGATTCCCAATTGCATTCCATATGGCACCATAGATCTTATATGGTACATATAAGATCTTGATATGGTCCATAGATTCCCAATTGCTTTTCATATGCCACCTTAGATCTTATATGGTCCATAAATTCCCGATTGCTTTCCATATGGCACTATAGATCTTATATAGTCCATATAAGATATTATTATATAAGATCTTGATATGGTCTACAGATTCCCGATTAATTTCCATATGCATCGAAAGAATATTTTTTTTCGTAGGATTTTCATTACAAAAACAACACGACTTTAGAGGATGAGCAAACGTAATTTGAAAGCTGTTTTTTGGCTTACACTTTTTAATATTTCACAACACTATGTGCTTTTGTTTAAATATAGTATTCTTCTGATCTTTTTATACATATTTGATTGCCTAGTAATACATTTTATAATATTTAAGGGCCGTGGTTGCCTGATTGGTTAGGGCGTCGTTCTCGTTACCAAAAGGTGGTGAGTTCGAATCCCGGTTCAGCCGAAGATCTGTCATGTATTCACTAATGGCGACTGGGGCACGTAAAATATGTCGGGTCGCAATGTTCCCATTCCAAATTAATAACTCTGGGAGTGGTTGGAGCTAGGCTATAGGTCTTCCCTGGTTTCAATCTCTAAATTGGAATATTCAGATGGTGCTGCCATCTATGAGCCAAAAGTCGTACTTCCACCTTCGTATGAAGGTGCTCTATTCAAAAACGGAAGACGCTCTCTCTCTGACTTTATTTGCCTAGTCTCTGACGGGCGGGTTTGGCGTTGCCTAGTGTCATTAGTAACAACAAAATAACAACATAATATTTAAACTGAAAAAACAAAACAATATTAGGTCGTTTTTCAAATAAAAGTCGAAAATGAAAGTGCTTTCGCTTGGCTACTTTTTTTCCGCACAAGATATGTCAAATGTTCGCGGGGGCTGTGAAAATCAAGTAGTACTCATACATCTTAAATCAAGTTAATCTGGTAACAATTCACGCACTCGAATAAAATTCATATTCATCATTCAACATTATTTTCTAAATAAATCCATGAAGTTATCAGATTAATTCTTCATTAATAATAAATAAAGTTAATCTGATAAAACTTCACACACATTCGAATAAAGTTCATATTTGTCACTGGACATTAAATTCAAAGTAAGTCCTTAAATAAAGTTAATCTTGTCAATAGTTCATGAGTCGTAAATATAGATAAGTAGGTAACACATTTCATATACATTCTACTAAGGTTTATTTATATAGACTCTAATTTCTAAACGAGTTTATATTCATAGACAAGTACCGATTGCATTGTTATTGAATCCACAAAAAGTTTCGCACAGCTTTTTATTAAATTTTACTACAAAAACTGCATTTTCATATAATGTAAACATTTTATTAAATGCCTAAATACAACTTATATATTTAGGCAGAAAAATATTTCAGAACATGAGGACACTATATTTATAGCTCATCAACAAATGTTTCACTTGATTATTTAATTTAGTTTACAATATTATTATATTATATTAATTAGTATACAAATTATTTTTAGTATTATTATATTAAAAATAATTAAAATTTATTATGGTTTCAATATGTAAAAATTTTTTTATATTAAAACAATTATTCAAACGAGAAAATATTTAAAAGTACTTTTATAAAGCCCTTTTTCAATATCAAGTAAATATTTCAAAAAATAAAAAATACAAATACAAATGAATTGTAAAAAGTGTAAACAAAAAATATCTATCCATATATATACATATATCAATTATAAATGTATATATATATATTTAATAATTAATTTTATAAACTTTTGTAACGTAAAATACGGATAAATGTAATAATTTTTAAATATTTCTAAGCATTTTCCATTTGTTTTTATAGTTACTGGTTAAAATTTGCTAACAAAATAATATTATAGATTCAAATATTTCACATTTCACTTTATCTAAAATCTTTAAAAATGAACACGAAAGGTGTTGGCAGGTTTCATTTGTAAATGCATGTTTGTAAGTTTAAGTAAAAGAAACGTGAGTGAAAAAATATGATACCAACGCATTAACCCATCTGTCATTTCAACGACTAAAATATGTCACCCAAAGCTACAGTTTTATGCCAAATGTGTTAAATTGTGGTTTGGGTCCCCTTCCTCGCCAACTTAGATATAAACGCGCCAAGCGTGGTAACCTGGTTTTTTATATCCTTAATGCGCTCTTTATAGCAATCTCTGGAGAAGAGAATTTGAAGCGCTTTTTTACGCATGCTCATTAATTACACATTTGTTTTAGTCTTTACATTGGTCGCTAATTAGTTTCACTTAGAAATAGTGTTATAATTTTCGCCATGGCAGCGGCGTTTTTGAAAACGCGCTAATCAGGGAACCCAAAGCACATTTTCACCACCAAATATTTCAATCTATTGACTTCACTGTCTCAACAGTATGACTGAAACTGTTGAGTCATATTGACTCAACCGTTTCATAACCTTATGATTTATGTACATATTTTTATTAGTACATTTTAAATTTATAATTTAGTTTTCTGTAAATATATAATAAATTTAAAACCTGGAATATAAACTAAAAATAAATTTTCTATTTGAATTTATTTCAATAAAAATATACATTAACTACTCTTTTTTTATTCTCATATTTGGAAAACGTGATTGAAATTTGCAGCGCTTGGCGATATATTTTTGGCGAAAATGGTCGGTGGATTGATACATAAATACCGAAAATATTTATATAATTGTTTGATGACTGAACTCCTTATAAAATGTAGCTGGAATAAATACTATTTATAAGAGAAACATTCAAGTTTGATATTTTATGAGAATAAGGTAATATAAAATTACGACAATATTATTCAAAAATGTGTCGCTATTTTATAAAACTCTTTTCTGATTCATGTTCTGCTTTGTGTCGTTTAGTAAATATGATTGTATTACTGTAGAAAACCCATTGCTAATAAATTTATCATATGCGCTTTTAAAAGAACATCTTGATATACACAGTTGAATAAGTTTCATCACACACAATTAAATACTTCGACATCAATAATAACAATTATAAACAAGGTAAAACTATATTTTAGGGTGCTCTTTGGCGAACTTCGCGATTTGTTTTGGCCCCATTCCTGTTCGCGCCGATTACAGTGCTAACAGGTATGGTTGAACATTCAAAAATAATGCTATGTCCGTTGGATTTTCAAAATTCTAAAAATGATAAACCAATCAGAACCTCGACTGGATCTAAACCAATCAGAACACGATTTGGTTTTGACCAGCTTGGCAATCAATCGCGATCACAACTTGGCGAGAATCAAAGGAGCACCCTAAAGTATAGTTTAACCATAAACAGATATTATGATGTTTTAAAAATCAGTTAATTATGACAGGATATTTTTCTTACGAAATTTATACAAATAATCTTTGTACCTATAGGTTGGTTCGCATAGATAACTACATATCTATTGCAAGGAGATAGTAGCGTTAAAGATTTTCATCGATACAATCGTCCAATCTTTGATATCCAGAATCCGGAAGCTCTTCTTTCTCATTTTTTACAACCCAGTTCAAGAAATCTTCTTCTTTTAGTTTTTTTCCTTTGAGCGCTTTTTTAACAAATCTGACTCGCCATTTGTCCATCTTTTCAGGATCCTCTTGTTCAGAGAAATAAATGCTGAATTCCGTTTTATTCTTTAGAACAGCTCGCTTTGCTTTATCGGCTACTTTGTCGGCCAATTTACTCAGAACATAACCAAAGTTTTCTTCATCTATTTCGTTTACTTCTTCAGTTTCTTGGACAGCTCTCAGCATGTCTTCAACGGTGGTCTTAAGCCGTTCTGGCTGAGGTTTCAAAACAAATTCTTCATACAAGCTATATTCCTGTTCGTCATCTCCCAAAATATCTTCCAATTGACTACGTTTTAATTCATTGTGATCCAAAAGATTTTTCACAATCTGTAATACATTGATTTTTTTTAATGTCACAAAAATAAGCTTAAAAATTTTGTAATTAATAGAAATGATTTCCAATTACACGAGATTTTGAAATCCAAACGGTATTAACTACATTACAATGAAATTTGGTTAAACATTTTTAAAGTGATTACTGGAAAAAAAAGTTTCGTAATTTCCAAAGTGAAATAACTGTGGTATTTGGAAGCAAGTGATTTGTTAAATTATTTCAATCATTTGGAATTAGTTTTAAGAATCATGAGTTTACAATTGCTTTGATTAGAACACTGATAGGATTAATTGTTATAAAGTGAAATTGGTGTATAACAACATGCAATTTGAATGAAACCTAAACAACTACAGAAGAATTTTCTAAAAAAAACATTTTTAAACCCCGTATCACTTTAAAATACAAATTTAAAAAAGTCTCAAAATCATTGAGCGTTTTCTATTTAATGTCTAACCGTTTATTCGTTTCCTTTAATTACAATCATGTTTCCATTAATAATTTTGCTTAAAATACATAATAATGTAATGATTGTAATTTTCTAGCTTCGAATGTTGTATTAATATGAAAGGATCGAGGAATAAATAAATAATTATATATTCTGAAAACAATTAAATTGTGAACATTTGGCTTATACTATTAAGAGATAAAAGTGTAAGTCTGATGTTCCTGAAACTATAACGAACACCTGCTTAAGAATATGGGTTTAGTTCTTAAACAGAACTAAGAACATCTGATTAGATTATACGTTTAAAAAATCAAGGTGCTTGATCAAAAAAGGACTAAGAAAATTAAATAACTATTTTTGTCACTATATATCAGGAATGGCCAAGACGTCGACCTCGGTCGACTGGTAGACAGCGAAGACATTTTAGGTAGTCTCCGCAACCATCCCGATAATGACCTCGGATATTAACAATTTAATTTACGACTTATGACATACAATCAATAAATTATTTAAAATAAAAATTTACTACAGTCTACGCTTTAAAACCCAAAACAAACTGTGCAAAGATTTAGATTTAAAGATTTATGATTAAAGGTTTATGATTTAAAACCTAAAACGGACATGATGAGCGCGATTAAAACATTTAAAAAAAACTACAGAAAGGTATGCATCTCAATTAAGAAAACATGAATCGAGAAACTTTAAAAACATGGAGGAAGAATGCATCCATAATCCAAACGGAGACTTCGCTTAATACTTATTCGTTTTGTTAGAAGAATTTGAAAGAAGATTCGCTAACTTAATTAGGTTGAAAGAAATATTCAATTTTATGATATTTCCCAATTTAATGAAAATGTCAACATTGATGGAGTATCTGAAAAAATAGGACATTTAATAGATATCATATCAGTCACGGTCGAGGAAGAAATTATTAAATTAAGATGAGATATATTTCTTAAATCCAGAGCATATTTAGCGATACTGATTTTTGGAAATTAATTTATGAGGAAACGTTTCCAAATATTTACAAATTGATTTTGTATTTGAAATCATACTTTGGATCGAGGTATCTTTGCGAATCTGCTTTTTCAACCATGAACAAAAAACAATCATTGGTCGCATTTAACAGATGAACATTTAATTTCGTGTTTATGCATTGCAATAAGCTCGTATCAGCCACAATATGATAAACTTGTCGCAGATATACAGTGCCAAATTTCATCCAAACGAAGTGAATAGGATGGTCAGTTTTTGATATATAAATACTTTGATTATATTCGTCAGTAAATTTTCATTTTGTAAATATTAAGTTTTTTTTAGAAAAATTACATAATTTATCATATTTTCTTGTTACCGAAAATAAATATGTACGTAAATTTAGCTCTGCCATTTATTAGAGCGCCTTCGCTTTTTTAAATGTGGAGTAGACCCCGGATCCCAAATGTTTAACCACCCCTGCTATGTATATATATAAAATACTTTTTCATTCAATGAAAAATTTTCATTTTGGTGGAATAATCACTAAAAGATTGAAAAAGGAATACAAAAGTGCATGTAACTCGCCTCGACTAAATCCTTCTCATGGGTTTTAATGACAGCCAAAGTTGCGAGGAAAGAATGTCTCAGGTAAAAACATATGAACTCCCATTCGGATCTATTCTTCTTGTCTTTGAGATTGTGATACTGAGTATAACCCTAATTTAAAAAAAAAAAAAAAAAAAAAAAAAAAAAAAAAAAAAAAAAAAAAATTTTTTTTTAAAAAAAAAAAAAAAAAAAAAAAAAAAAAAAAAAAAAAAACACGTTAATATTACTGGTATATTTAATGAACAGAATAATTTTGAATGAAATAAAACAATTATAAATAATGAAATTCTTATTTAACCATTACAAAAACATCTAATTTTACTTATCAGGTTGGGGAAAAAGTTATCAAATATTTTTTCGGTAGACGTCTGTAGTGATAGCTATCTCGTGAGATATCTATCAAACAATTTCAAATTTATGCTCATTGGAAAGGTGACATTTGACACTAAAATATTCTCTTGCGGTTTTTTGTTTGATTCATTCAGTTATGAGTACAAGGTTTTAAAAATAGAAGACAACAAACAAAAAATTCGATACATTTTAGTTTTTCTTTTATAATGGCGAAAATGCTAACCAGGTGGCTAAAATTGTGAAAGGTGTTTATCGTCCTATATATGACTGTAACAACCAGTTACGCATAATTTTTGTTTCGTCGATTCCGTTCGGGTATTTGGATGCTAAAGATGCATCTCGCATGGATAGAACATCGTCGAAAATGTCTATAAAATATCAAAAATTATCAAACTTGACAGCATGTCAGCAGTCGTAGCTTCGCACAAGACCTAAAAATCTACATGAAAACTGTTTTAAACCCTTTTACAAAGCGAATCTGAAAGAAGTTACAAAACGTTCATGTAAAAATAATGATTTTTTTTCCCCAACCTAATATTTAGAAATCTCAAGATAGTAGATTCATGCTATATTGCTTTTGATTTTCTAAAGTGCCAACTGTTAATAGTTTATGTAAAATATTGATAGAAATGCTTTATCGCAAGCAGAAACTCCTGCATGAGAAACAGGAACAATTGCCTTAGTAGCTACTTACGAGACACGCTATTCTATCTCTAACTGTATTAGACGGAACTGAAGAATTATGAAATATAAATAAAGGAAAAATAGAATATTTTCAAAAAATGATAATTTTCAATAATATTAAACATTTCTGCTGTAATATTTATGGAAAAACTTGTCTGTCTGGTGTCATCCCGATTAAAAACTACAAGGAATTTCTAAAAACTATGCACTGTTAAAAGAGAAGCAATCTTGCTACAACTTTAGTATTTTCCTTTCTCCAAAATCCTGGGAAATTTTTAATATATTTCTATTGATTCAATAATAGTTATAAGCTACTAATTCTGAATTTTTACAATCTGTAACAAAATGAAGAAGAACATAATTGAATATTTATCACATATTTCTATAGTTCAAAAATAACTGGAAAATTTTGACTATAATATTTGGGTGTTGCAGTTATCTAACAGAGACCCTTGATACTGAAAACAGTTAAACAAATTCTCCATTAAAAGCACGAGGCAACCAATGAAATTCTTGCTTCAATTGCTTTTTTATGGGCCAATAGGAAAATACTTTACAGAAAGTATCAATTACTATTATCAATCCACGAAATAATTTCTTGCAGAACCCAGTATCTTCTGCCAATGTGCCTCCTGTTGTGCAAACCCATTGTGGTTTTGGATGCAAAGAGGTTTATGATGGTTGGCGAAATTTTCTTTTATTGGTCAGAATCTCTTAAATGGAATTTTTTAAACCAATGATGTGCATGTTCATTCCAAGACTAGTTCCTTTTATACTACCATTTGTCTTCGTTACCGTAGAGGTAACAAATGATGAAAGTGCTTTGTTGGCTATTTTTTTTTTTTTTTAACGAAACTGGCATTCTACTCAGGACTGACAGGGATGCAATAATATGCCAGGCTATTTTCACTACATTCAAAGGCAACGCAAAAATAATAAGAATTTCGGTTACTTTGTAAAATGTTTTCTAGTAATTCTTAACAGAATCACCAGTGGCTCAGTTAAGTCACGTCATTTCCTAAAAGATCTACTAAGAGAGCCGCGGGCAGTGACTGGCATGTTGGCATAGATGAAGAAAACAAAGTGCCAGTCAGGTGTCAACCTCTTCAGCTGCATATGGTTCAAAATTTCGCAGTGCATCATGATAGGCCATTACTCCAAACCTGTTAGCCTTAGATACAGTCTGAAGCTTGCTGCACCACTATATATATATACAACTTTAAGCAATCTCTATGTTCATTAAAACAAATGCATACTACAACAAATTAAAACCCTTAATAGGACCACACTCCCCGGCAACAATCAAAACTAAAAGACTCATCTACACAGCAATCCTCAGACCTATACTCACTTATGCTTTTCCTGCCTGGAACACTATCAAAGAAAAAACACTCAAGAAATTGACCATATTTCAAAATAAAATCCTCAGCAGAATTACTAACGCCCCTTACTACATTAGAAATAAATCTATTCATCATGATCTCTGCCTCAAGCCTCTTTATAATTAAATTGCCAGCATCAACCATAAGTATTATCAAAAAGCAACTCTCTGCAATACTGCCAATTTCAATAGCATCTTTCAATTTGAAAACTTTAAAGAAGATCTCCATCTAAGACCAGTTGCCGCCTACTTCTGTAGCAATGCAATTATTTCGGGGTAATGATCCCCCTATCCTTGTTCTTTTTTCCCTCTCTTTCAATCAACGACTTTTAAAATCACAGGCCAACAGACCTAAAACAAGATGAATAAGTAGAAACCTTCGGGTTGGCACTCAGATTACAAGTTCAAGTTCTATGTTCATATGTATATTTTCAAATTTATTTGTCTTGTGTAACTGTTAAGACTTGTATACGTATATAATGGCTATATAGTGGAGAATCTAATAATGAAGATTATTTAACATGTGCATAAGAAATAGAGTATTAGTTGCACTGGTAATTGAAAAATATAAGAAAAACATTTTTAATTTACTATATATATAAGTTAGTTAATTCCCTTTATTAGTCAATTATTACATATAATATTATAACAGTTGGTCTAAAAGCAACGAAATTTTACATTCAATGCAAAAGAAAAAAACGATTGGTATTCTTACCATTGTTTTTGCAAATGCTGCAAAAGTTAGGAAATCTGTACCAGCTCTTTGAACCCTTTGTGTTTCTGATGGAAAAAATATGGAATGGGCCAAGGTTCCTCCGAGATAACCACACATCTCTCCAAAACACTACGAGTAAAATAAAATGTAGGCGTGTCAGTCTCATAAATATTCTGTTTTGTCATCACAACAAATGATGCAATGTACTCCTTTCAAATAAATTTATAGCTCAGTAAGTTTACTTCAAAATCTCAAGACCATCCTGAATCCCTTTTAAGATATCTACGTATAGTTTTGACGGAACTATTTCGATATAACCCCCCAAATCGGAAAATGGGCGACTTTTTTTTCTCGTCAAGCAAAATACCTGTTTTTGGCGCCTTTTATTCTCGCCAAGATGGATTCTCGCTAAATACAAATAATTAATAACAAAAAAAAAACTTTTAAAAAAAAACTCAAAAAATTTTACAAAATACAAGAAAATACTAAATTTGACAACAGCAAAAAACCTAAAAGCTGAAAAAACCTAAATTGGCAACACCAAAATAAGAAACAGCAACCCTAAAAAGTCCGTAGCGAGTGCCAGATTTGGCGCTTAATTTTTTTTGGGGGGGTATATCAAAGTTGTTCCATTTTGACCAATTTTTATCCCTCTTTTGTCAATTAGGACAAAGAGTAATGGTAATTTGTCTTATTAAGATGATTTAAAACGTAACCTTTGCAAATGCTGATTCACGTACTATTTTCTTCTAACGTGTTCACCAATTCGGAGAATGTTTTTGTTAAGAAGATCTATTATACTAATGCAGAATCAAATTTTTATTGGAGAATGCACATGATATTCAAGGATACCTAAATCGGTTTTCTAATCTCAAAATAAAAAATGAGAAACAAGAGGGTAAGAAACGGACCATTTAAAAATATTCATCAGCTGAAATCATATTCAGTAGCTAATTAATTATAAACTTTAATTAATGTTTCGGTAGATAGCCATTCTTTTGAACGAATTTCTCAGGAAAAATCCATTTCTTGAAATGGTTGGTTGATTGCTGTTAGATATATTTTTTTCAAAAATTATAAAAATCTTTTTTTAAAGAGTTAAATTATCAATCTATGATTTATTTTGTGTTGGAAGCAAAGATATGTCTTTGTGTCTTACATAATATTATCATCATATTTCTGATGTATACACTTCTTATTCATATTTTCATTATTTTAATTAAAAAAAAGAATGCTAAATTTAAAACAGAAAATAATTCCATCAAATATTTGAAAATTATGAAACAAATACATATAAATTTATCAAGTTAGACTCATAATAAAATCTTGTAAAACCTTGTTTTAAATGAGTTTACATACACTGCTTGCCAAGAAAATTACAGCACTATGGAAGAGTGGCGGAATATCGTCATATGAAAATGTAGAAACCTCAAAATAAAAAATGCTTTAAAAATATTTTAAAATATATAAGCAAAAATAGATTAGTCACCGAGAATATATTACTTATAACGAAATGTCTATAAACATATTTGATATTCAAAAATACAAAACTTTTCCAAATTAATACCTCTGGGGATGTTAGGAGCCAGGCCTTGGATTTTCTCTGGCTTCGTATCTTTAAATGGGAAGACTCATATGGTGCCGCCATCTATGAGCCAAAGTTTTACTTCCACCCTTGTAGGGGTGCTCTGTTCAAAAATGAAAGACGCTCATTCTAACTTCATTCGCACAGTCCCTCGTGTGTGGGGTTGGCTTCGCCAAGTGTCATAAATAACAACACCAAATACAAAAATTTAAATGATTTGAAAAATACAAGAACTAATGTAAGAGCTTATATTAAAAAAGAATTTCAAGCAATGCCATTTTTTAATTAAATGGTATAAACTTTTCTAAAAATAAGGAATGCATACCTTAAAAATTATTTTAGTTGCAGAACTATTGATTTTAATTGCAAAACTATTATTTAAAAAGCAATACAATACACAGTATTTTTGTTATTGCTGAATACACAAAAAAAATTAATTGATTGAGACACTGAATAAATTAATAAAATTCAATCATTTCCATACGATTTTGGAGCCAATTTCCTAAACTACTTAACAATATTTTTTCAAACGCGCAATTCTAATCAATAGCATATAATTTTGACTCCAATTTTCCAAGTTATTGCATGCTATATTCCAAGACAAGCAGTGTATTTGGTTTCAAAACCTGATATGAGATATTCGTTTACCTCTTCTGCAGTTTCTGGAAATAAATGTGGCTTCAGTATTACACGGCCGAGAGATACACCATTTGGTATAATGCTAACACTCCTTATTCTTGATGCATTGCACTTTTTTGTAAACCAAAAGCAGAGGACATGTCCTGCTTCATGGACAGCGGTTTGAATGAGAGTCTTTGGCTTACGAAGTTTATAAAGCTCTGCAGCTCTTCCGTGTAGAAAGTCCCACTTATGTTGAGGTATTTCTTCATCGATAAGCAACCTCACAGCATTGTCTACTTGAAGTAAAAATGTCTTCTTTTCTCTACTGTCTAAAATAAAAAAATGATTGAGATACATTTGCCAAGCAAGATCAAAGAATTGCTAAAAAAAAACATTCAAGGTCATTTCATACATTTTAAAAATACTTAGAAAAATATCCTTCAATTTAAAGCATAAAAATAACAGTTTCAATACTTAGCAAAACTGTAGTTGATTAAACATTTGTAATTTGTGAAAGATCTACCTAATAAAAATAATGGTTAATTTGCGGTTTAGGTCCCCTTCCTCGCCAACTCGCGAATTTGAAATGCATTTTCGCACATGCTCATTAATTATCTTTTGTTTCAGCCTTTTCATTGGTCTCTAATTAAGTTTCCCTTTGATATAGCGTAGAATTTTTGCCATGGCATCGGCGTTTTTGAAAACGCGCCAACAGGGGGATCTAAAGCACATTTTCACCAAAATAATAACTTACAATTTAGCAAATTAATTTATGTCAAACAAATGCAAAATGAATAAAATACTTACAAAAAATAATTTTACGAATATATTTATCTCATTTGATACAAAGCACGGAACAAATAATACGCAATACAGTTGACTGCCGTAGATAAAGAAGAAAAAAAAAGCGATTTGATTTTTTGAAAAATATTTGCATAAACAGTACAGAGAAAACACAGCTCCCTCTACTGGAATGTTTACTTATTTGCCTTTATAATATATTGTATCGGTAAAACTATACTTTAGGGTGCCCCCTTGGCAAATATGGCGATTTTTGTTTGGCTATCGTTTTTATTAGTGATTTTTGTTGGCACAGAACAATCAATTGCCCTGTTGCAATCAGAATATGATTGGGTTTTGCCCAGCTTGGCGATCAATCGCGATTATAACATGGCGAGAATCAAAGGGGCACTCTAAAGTATAGTCTAACCATTATATCTTGGGAAATAATAATTTTAAATTGAATATAAAATGATAAACTATTTTAAAAAGTTGATTATGTTGAAAAACTTAATTCCATCAAAATAAATTTGCATTTAATACATAAAAATTATAAAACTAATAAACAATGACGAAATAAAAAATTTGAAATTTTGTCAGTATGATCTCTGAAATATACTTCACATTTTTTAAATAAATATTGCTAATGTGTGTGTGTCATGTATCATAAACTTTATCAGTTAGTATATTTCAGGTAATAACAAAGTTTCAGATTTGTGACTTTCAGAATACTGTAAAAAATATCATTCATATATCTGTTATTTTTATAATAGTTGAAAATTTATTATTTCCCTAGACAATTATTATTTTAGAACATATTGTTAATGAAACAATTTAGGATTCACTAACTTTAATATAATTTTAAATTACGTTTCTGCTTTTAAATTACGGAGACTCCCAAGTGCTTCCGACACTAGTGTCTCGAGACAGAGCCAAGAAAGTCGGCTCCCGATCGGAATTCAAATGCACGCGTACTTGAAAAAATTTCTTGCGATGATTTGGTGGCATACAATGTGAATATTGTCTAGATTTAGTTTTAGCAATCTTATTATTTCTTAAGCGTTAGTCTAATTTGGAATGAAATCCGCTAATCGATTAATCTATTTACTTTTCATAATTATCATCAAAAATAAATGTATGAATAAAATTAATTTAATAAATAATTATTTATGGTGTTAGAATATTTTAATGAGAATTCGATCTCGTTGATTGCCGTTCGCCTATAAAACTTTAGCCCAGCGCTGTGAACAGAGGTTTTATGCTTTCTGGATCATGAAGTCTGCTTTAATATACCTAGCAAATAACGTATATATAAACAATAAAAATTTACTTTATAAATAATAATAAATTACGAATTCATAAATTATAATCAGTATAAAATTAATTCTTGTTCATATATTTTATTGGTACATCCTTAAATAAAATATAATCCATTGTTCTAATAATACACAAAATTTATATTCACTATATATATATATCATGGTGAATTAATTAACTAATATGTTGTTATATTTATGAAAATATAGCATTGCTAAATAGCTACATCTTTTGAAACGAAGACAGAATATGAAAACGCTCACAGTAAAACATTCAATAGATCTGCCATGCTTAACAATACAATATACTTGCTAACCAGTTAAATTTATCGCATTATTTATACCACCAAGTTATTGAATCTTAACCAAAATTCGTTACTCAATGCGCATGCGTTAAAATTCCCATATGAAGCCGACTTCTGGGCTCTATCTCGAGACACTATTGCTTTCCTACGACTAATTGGAAGAACTCGGGTGTATAACTTTGTACGATCTCCATGATAAGTAAATATGCTGATGAACGCAAACACATTTATAAAATGAATTATCTTATCAAATTTTGATATTCATTTTAAAGAATATTTTACTTAAATGATTAGAGCTAAAATAGAAAAAATGTACATTGAGTGTTTTTGATGAGCATATATTAAAAGAAACTATATTTATTTTGTGAGAACGTAAAAATACGTCATAGTTTGTAACGTAATAAATTCATGCAGGTCCAAAGAAAAATGTAAAACTCATTGAGTAAGTGTTTTTGTCATATAAAGCAAACATATAAAGAAAGAGAAATTATATAAATGAAACTGTACAACTGATTAAGATGCCAAAGCATTATAAAGATTTTATTTAAAATTTTATCTAAATTTTTATTTCCAAAAACCAAAGACAAATAAACAGAATTATTGAAATTCAAGTCTGAGAACCATATCTAAGTTCAATTTTACTTCGCAAATTTTAAAACTAAAATATAATTCATGCTAATTAAAGTCCACAAGAAACAGGCATAAAATTAAAATGGCAATAAAAGGCATAATAGAGCAAACTTTCAAACACAATAAAAATCACATTTACATTAAAAATGGTCTAGATTTCAGTCTTTAAATAAAATATTTTTTGGAAATAATTTTTGTCCTTCAATTGTACAGATTTTCCATTTTATGTTGTAAAAATTACAAGAATAAAAAAAAATAAATTATAATGTATATATATTTAGCATTAAATATTCTTTATAATACCAATAAATTATTACATTTTCTTATTTTTTTTCAGCATAGAAAAATAAGAATAAATTTATATAATTATTTATAAAATCCTTATTTAATTTTATTAATATTAAAATATACATTCCTTATACTTTCAATTTTAAAATAACTTTTTAATATATGTATATAAATATATATAAGTCCATTATCTTTCTTCTAAAGTTTCTAAATGAGTTTCAAAAGTTAAAACTACTAATTCAGTGTGATAAATTAATCATATTCTGATGCGAATAAAAATGCTTCTATATTTCCAACTAAACGTAAAAGATATAAATAAAAATAAATTATAATTAAAAAATTAATTTTTTCCAAATATTACTATTAAATAACTTAAAACATTTAAAAATTTTAAAGCATTAACTGTTAAGAAATAGAAAATTCATACATTAAATAAATTTTATTTAAATTTAACATGAAAATTTCCTATAATACGATTCTCAGGGAATTTGCAGTGTTATCAGGACTCTTATATTTGTGAAATACGTTTCGTGAAA
Organism: Latrodectus geometricus; assembly: GCA_026290005.1. NCBI lineage: Eukaryota > Metazoa > Arthropoda > Arachnida > Araneae > Theridiidae > Latrodectus > Latrodectus geometricus. Next base: position 20,790 of record JAPDSC010077791.1, on the reverse strand, counting down.
AGAATTTTTCTTTGAAATAAATTATTCTTCATTAAACGTTCAGTGAAATAACAAAGATTACTTTTAAGTCTAACCAATTACTTCTTAGGATAATTCCCATAGATTAATTAATATAAAATTGCTTGAATTCTTAAAATAAATCTGATGAATAAATATATTTATCAAATATATTGTAATGAAGTATACATCAATTATTTAAAATTTTATTTTATAATCCAATGAATGCACATAATTAAAAAAAAAATCTCTCATTACTCATGAACATGCAGATATCAATGAACTACTCATCTTGTTCTAAAATATTACAGCTTTAATTAAATTCATTTTTGTTATAATTTGGTTCACAAACTTTGTGCTAAAATTGAATATTATTATGTGAAAGTTTTTATTTTGCTAGTTGTTTTGAAAAAAAAAAATATGAAATCAACGAGCTTATAGTTATAGAGAATCATTATAAAATATCTTTCGATTCCTGGCGTATTTGTGTGTAAAACTAGATTTTGATGTATTGCATTTTGTGTATTATAAAAAAAATATATTTAACATATTTCAATGTATGAAAAACTATAATATTTAAGGACGTACTTAATATAATAATCATTGACAAATATGTGCCTTAATTATAAAAATTTGGATTCTACCACAAAACGCTCATGAAACCATTGGTATTTAGTATCATAGTATTTAAACGTTCATATTAAAAATGAACAGCATTTATGAACATCTAGATCCTTTTTTGGGATAGTATTTGATATGAAACACTTCATATAGCCTCTATTAAAACAAGCATTATTTTGATTTCGTTTTTAAAAGAAGTTTTCAAACATATAACACAAACGCAATAATATACAGAGTTTAATATAAACTATTCAATTTTAATTTTTCGTAAAATGTGATATTGCCTTACTAGGTATAAGTTCAGCTATTGATGTTTTCCTATTGAAATTCAACCAGGCTTGATCAAAATTTTCCCTGGATAAAAAAATTTTGAAGTTGGATTGCTTTTTAAAAAACACCAAAGTCGATCCGAGGCACAAGATTATTAACAGCACTGAGCAAAAAATATTTAGATTGGATCCAAAATCAAAATC
>JAPDSC010077791.1:0-14699 GCA_026290005.1 Latrodectus geometricus | reverse complement strand
AACAGCACTGAGCAAAAAATATTTAGATTGGATCCAAAATCAAAATCTAGACAGAAATCGTTTTCATTCCAACTCATCCTTTATGAGAGTGTGACAGACTTATTCTACCAAACATTCAAGGAAGCAAATATAAACAGGAACTAACAAAAAACATTCTTCTCGAACACTCACGGAATGGATGCGTTTCTTTCTTAAGGGGACCGATTCATTCTTACTTAGTGTTAGGGGTGATGGGCAGTAGAAAATCAATATTTCCCTGCACAACATTCTCAGGCAAAACATCCTTTTACGATACGGAATCATCAGGTGATAAAACTAATTCAGTTAAAATAAAAAGTGTTATTAATTGATTGTATCATTTATGACCATTATCGAAAATAATTATTGAAGGAATTTTTTTTTCTTTAAAGAAAATAAAGTTATAAGTAAAAATATTCAAGAAAATTAAATGAAGACGACACTGTTAGATTACATAAATTGGATTTCTTATATTTAGTATAAGATATATTTCTTATACTAAGTATAAGAAATATAGCATAAATATGTGTATGGGTGTTTGTAGCTATAGAGTTTCTAATATTTATGTGCGTAAGTTACAGCCTAAGCAGTTTCGACAGGCTGAAAACTGTATTAATAAAAATGATGTTCACGCTTAAGAAAGTGTGAACAAGACGAAAATGCTTTATAGCATCCCAGTAGAAAAATTCAGAAATTAGATATCCTCTCTTGAAAACTAAGAGAAAAAAATCAATTACAAAGTTGTAGAGCAGCTGACATCCATCAGCTGAGAAAACCAAAACTATTCAGTTTGTTAAAAATGTTTGCAGAAAAACTATCATATTCCGTTCATTATTTTTACTGATTTAATTAAAGGAATACAATTTGGCACTAGTAACTTACGACAGTGATGAACCAAAATTTTTGATGTCAAATATCTGTTAACTTATTTTGGTGATTTGTAGCATAAATCATATTTCGATAATAATAATAAAACATTGTTATGCATTGGAAGAATATAATGTGCGAATTGTGTACAGAATAGATACATTGATGTTTTTATTAAAAAAAAAATGAGCATAAATAAATAATTTTAATTGCTCATTATTTTTGAGCTTGAAAGAATAGTATCTGTTACTTCCCAGTCTTATATGTATAATATAATAAAATGATTATTCAAAATATTTTTTTAATCAATTGTATCAAATGATGATTGTTGCTAGTAATTGATTACACATAAGTATAAAATCAATTTTTCCATACAAACTTTCGGAAAACCTTATAAATTTCCTTATTCATTTCATCGCTACATTCTACCGTTATTTCTAAGTTAATTGTTACTAAATAATATTCACATATTATTTGGAATAATATGTAAATAGATGCCATTTATTGAATTGTTTTAAACACAAATATGAAATAAAAGAAATTGAATCCATCTATACTTTTTAATTATATATTATGCACAAATGAGAAACAATATATTCAAATTCTTTTTTAAATAAATTATATGCAATTTCGTAATTAAGAAAAAATCATTAGAGCTAATTAACCTAAAATTTAAAGGTAAATTCGATCGACTAATAACAAACTTTTAAAACTGAGGTGGGATTAGAGTCTATGAACTGTTGAACCGATAGTCAAACTACTCAGATGCTAGCACTACAAGAAAAGAACGGAAAATCACATTTGAATGAACACATAAGCAAATGTTAACATAGAATTCGAATAATTAAAATTTTTAGAAATTAACTGGTTACACTTTTACTTTTGTATTTATTATCATATTTAAAAAAAGTATTGTCTGTGAAACATGGATTTAAAATAAAAAGGGGCACTAATAGAAATACCATGTAAAAATTCTTGATCATTCTAAAAGAGTTATAAATCCAATATGATAGGAAAATGAAAAAAGTAAAAAAAAATGTGTCATCTGTACAAACGCTTCTATTATATTAAAATCTGATGATCTAAAATCTAGAAGCTAATGATCCTTTCTGATAAATTGTTTAATTGGATAGACTCATATATAAGCATCTACACACATACATACACATGACCATTAAAATCACTGTGTAGGAAAGATATGCTACATAGGAGAAATTTACGAAACAGGAAGGTACCTGTGGTATGCAAATGACTAGAATTTCAATGCATTCATGTGAAATAGACAGCATTAACGACAAACCCACAATGTATTTAAATAAATGATATAGATGGTTTACCTTACATAAATTGGATTTAAATTTTCTTTGTGTAAAATGTGGCGTGATGCTCGTTAAGGAGAAATACTTACTTATAATCATATTTCTGATTTTGATTGAGGTGGAATTTAGCTTATCTGATTCAAGCAAGATGGAGTATGCATATGTATATTGGTATAGTATGGACATTCCATGTTTGGCAATTTTCCCTGCGCAGCACATTCTCCAGATCTCTCACACGAGAATATGTGATCAATGCTCATCATAGACCAGTCACTAGTCAATGAACTGCTGCATCATGTTGAAGCCGCACTGATAATTGTACCTGTACATAATATCCAATCTCAATAAGCCTTAATGCCAAGGATTGTCGCTGCTGTTATTACTGCTAGACATAAACAATGAGTTTTCAGCATTTATACTTCCAAATTTCTTGAAAATGCATTCAGTTATTTCTATTATATTTGTCCGACACATATAATTTTGTTTTTCATTTAACCCAAGTGCAACAATTTTAAAAACCAGTAATTTATTTTATAATTGAATTTATTTATAAATCTCCTTTGTAATGATTATTCAATACTTATGTGAATTTTAACAACTATTATGTATAATAATTATGCAAATTATATATTATGGAGTTTCAATTCAATTCAATTCAATCTCAAGTTTTCATTTTTCATTATTTAGAAGTGAAAACTGCAGAAGTCAAATTTAGCTGCAAAAACAATTATATTGGATTAAGAAATGCTAAGCTGCTGTGATGCAAAATATCTCCTTTGAAGTAAAAAATAAATAAATAATAAATAAACTGGAAAGAAAGCTTCATAATTTGTAGTAAGTAAAGTAATATTAGATCTGCAAATATTAATTCCTGAGTTAAACAGTAAAATTAACAATAGTTGAAATTTTATATCAAAATAAAACCCCACATCATATGTCTTTATTAAAAGATTTATAAGTAAAATTTAATAAAATATGAGATAAATAATATAAGAAGTGTTGGGAAATATTCATTTAACATTTGTAAGCAATTGAAAATTTAAAAAATGTCTTTCAATTTTTTTGCATGTACATAAAAATACAATATAAATAAACAACAAATCATAATGCAGAATAATTTATATTGTATTATAGAACAGATATATTTGAAAATTTTCTAAAATAAATTATTCTATTTTCATTCTAGTTCACATTCAAAAATTGGATAGATGTTTTCATTACTTAAGTAATGAAAACTGATAAATTACTTAAGTAATGAAACTGATTTCATTACTTAAGTAATGAAAACTAAATACTGATAAATTCTAAAATAAATAAAAAGTGTGACTTAAAAATCTTAAAAAATTATGGAACAAAATTTTAAAATATAAATTTTATATTCTATATTATTATGCATAAAAATTAAACTATGCTTATATCTACAAAGCTTAAATATTTTCAGACCCTTTCACTCTTTGCTACATTTATATGACAAAAATTTATAAGATCCAACCAAAACATTTTTAAAAAAAATTGTATATTAATTCTACGTAATTTAAATTAGTAACTTCAGAAACAACGAGTAACTTTAATAATATAGATAGTGTTGGCATAGTTAGATCAAAAAATAAATCTTCAATAATTTAGACTCTAAATTATATTCTATATATGAAACCATAATTTGTTTAATCATAAATACATACTCATAACAATTTATAAATAATTAAACATGAATAGGTGTAAAGTATGTTTGTAAGGCTTATTCTGTTTGCATTTTAAATTGATAAATTTTCACTCATTTAGTTTTGTATTTTATGCCTCTAACAAAAGATCTTTTCACACAAATAAATTAGGAAATTCTCAGATTTACAATGATTGTTGAAAAGGGATAATCAAGAATAAAATAACATTAAATTTTTTATACCATAAAATTATATTAATTGAGAAATGTATTACGAAATGTTTTTAATATGCACTTTCTTTTTTAAAAAAAAAATTCTTTGTTACTCAGAATTATTGAACAATTAAGGTTTCATTTATTCTCATTCTAAATTCATCATTTTTTATATTATAAAATATCAAAATATTGCTCTTCCTTTTCTATACTTATTAGATTCTTTTATAAACAATGCAACAGTAAATACAATTTTAAAGGATTTTCATCACCTTATGAGGTTTGTGAAGTAAATATATTTGATAGTAAAGAAAGCTGTACAATAATCGAATCATGCTTGAAAATTACTGTGAAAGAGAAAACAAAACAACAAGGAACATAGTACAGAAGAATTTCTAATAAATTATTCCTAATAAATTAATAAAGTCTTTTGGATTAATTAATTGTTTACAAATTATCAATAAAGTAAATGTTCATTATCACAAACTTTTGGAACATTAAAATAATTCTTAAAATTGAAAGTTTGTAAAATAATAAAAAAAATAACCGTTTTAAAAATAATTTCTTTTTTAATAAATAATGTACTATTTTAAAAATTATTTATGCACTATATACGCAACACAAAAAATAAATTAAATCTATACTTAAAAGCGCAATTCTTTTATTTTATTAATAAAAAAATCAGGCAAAGTAATCAGTTTTTCAGTTTCAAAGTTATATTTTTCCATTTTTTGATGTAGAAATAATTTTACAGCTGCTTTCCCCCCCAAAATACCTTAGTATTGTATTATAACTGATGTATATAATTTATCAGTTATCTGCTATTCCAAGCAAGCAAAATACTCTCATCTTCTTGTTTGATGAGATCATTTTTTTCTTTCCTATTCTTAATTCTTTGATCAGGTATTTCTTATGTGCAAACATCTGAGTACACATTGAAGAAATCGTTTTTGTTAGAAACCATTGAATAAAATGAAATTCTAAGTAGAAATGGGATTTTTTGAAGTTCATGCCTGAGTAATTCACTTTCAATCAAGTAACATATTTTTGTCTCTTTTAAGGAACTGGAGTTCTTTTAATACAGTTCAAATATCAAAATGACTTCGATTTTCAATATCATTCCAAAAGCATTGTCTGAATTTCATAAAGAAATTCCAAGCCATGAACATTTCTTGTAAAAGAAGCTATTGATTATACTTTAATGTTTGAATTGTAATAATGGAATTAGATTAGAAAGGAAAAACTTTACTAAAATTTCCATAAAAATTTCAGGATTTAAACATGTACACACAGAGACATTTCTTACCTACAAATCATACAGCTTAGGATTTTCTGACAATATATTCATTCAATAACAATCCACAAAAACCCATAAAATAAAAATTAAAAAAAAATAAAGGAAAATCAGACAATAAAAAAATAAACCCAAATTAAACATAAATAAAAAAAGAGTTCACGAAAGAGATTTTTGAAAATTTTAGATCATAAATGGAAATTAAAATTATCACTGCATATATGGGGCCAGATACTAGTTTGTAAAATCATGAGGATTCATAAATTAGCAGTTCATAAGAAATAGCCTTTACCGCTATGAAAATCAAACTATGAATACCAGCTTCTTTGTAATAAATTAGGTTTATTAATAACATAGTCAACTGGAACACTTATCTAGAATCAAATGTAAGCACAACGGTAATCAAAACTTTTTGATTTATAAAAAAACAGATTATTGCTTTTTGTTATTATTTGCAGTACAATTTGATTGAGCAATTATTTGTGATATTATTTTTTTAATTTTCAATTAAAGCTTAAAGTTATTTAAAAGGGCATTTTTAATACATTTTTATTAATCATAATGCCGCCCAACCTGTCTAGTGGTTAGCGTACCTGACTACAGATGGGTGGGACCTGGGTTCGAATCCTGGCTCGGGCATGGGTGTACTTCCTCTCTCTCTCTCTTTCTTGTCTTTGTCCTTTCTTTGTGTGTGTGTGAATGGTTGCCTACCCTATAAACAGGTACCTATGGCATGTGTGTACTGAGGAAGTCGGACTCCACACCAAATATGGTTCAGTTGGAAAAGTGGAGCAGTGCACCCCATATTGCCAGCCTGGCTGACACACGACAACAACATTAATCACACTTTTATAACAGTACACAGCTATAACAGTGAAAAATGAAATAAAGTCAACTGTAAGTCAATTCGTTCAAAGTCAATGATAAAGTCAACTGTATTTATTTCTATTAATTTACTTCTACTATTACAGTCATTGAATATACTTAAGAATATTTCAGCTATGGGTTTGATTTACCTGTTGCAGTAAAACAATATTTTTAATGCAAGAGCTATTTAGATAGAGATCTACACACTAGGTGGATTCTGAACCAAAATAAACATCCATAGTAAAGGTAGGATGATCCTATAAACTGAGGAACAGTGATGGACAGTTTACTAACCATTCAGTAGTGGGAATAATAATTGTTTACATGTTATGTAGTGTGAATAATCTGGTACATGGATTCAGTATAATTTAAATAGTGCCAAATAATAATCTCATAAAGAATTTACTTTTCTATAAGCCCATTGATACTATCTAATTAGAGTATGAGGGATAAAATTGCTAACAGTTCACTAAAAGATCTAACATATCACTAAGTGTAATATTTTAATATCACATTTTTAAAACCTTTTGAGATTTTTTTTAATATTACAACAGTCATAATTTATTTTTACATAAATTTGCTAAAAATAAGTTACTAATGTTTTTTAATCTGAATTCTGAATATTGCTATTAGAAATCTTCATTCACTGTAATTTGCAATGGAGAAATTTGATTGTTACTCGAGTTAAATGGAAAATTGGTACTTGTGCATTATGACAACTACCTTAATAACAAACATTTTCATTAGTGGGACTACTGTGATTTTTAAATAATATTTACATAATATTATTTGTTTTAGTGCTCTCTGTAATCTATATTAGTGCCTAGATTTTTTAGGTAGATATTATATTTTTTGGATTGCCAATTTTAATGACTTATCTAGGTAGCCTTCATGGTACATAAGTATTAGAAAATTTTTGAAGAGATAATTAAAATGTAAACATAGTTATTAGTCACTTTTATTATGAAATAAAAATATAACTTATTCTGTATTAAACACTAAAAAAATATAAATATTTATAAAAAATATATTATTTATTTATTTTCAGTATTTTAATATTTTTAGGTGGACATCATATTATTTTTCGGATTGCCAATTTTAACGACATATCTAGGTAGCCTTCATGGTAAATAAGTATTGGAAAATTTTTGATTAAGAGATAATTAAAATGTAAACATAATTATTAATAACTTTTATTCTGAAATAGAAATATAACTTATTCTGTATTAAACACTAAAAAAATATAAATATTTATAAAATATATTTATTTGTTATGATAATCAAAAACTAATTTTAGCTTTTTTAAGTTAGAAAATAAATAACTTTTTATTTTATATTGTGGAAATACTATAAAGAAACAATACAGTAGATAAAGTACAATAACAAAAAATATATAATAATTTATACAAAAATTTTGTAGCAAAAAGATCATAAATAGAGTTTATAGTAATTTTTTATATATATAATTCTAAAAGTATGAAAGACATGTTTTAAAAAAATGATATGTAAATAAATTAACTTATTATATATGGAATTGCTAATATTATGAAGCGAATCTAAATTTTCTTTACACAATATTTTAATACTGTTTATATCAATTTATTTCAAAGTTATTGTTATGAGTAAGTAAATGTGCATTCAGATTTTCCCTTCGAGTGAAACTTTTCCCACAAATATCACATATATGAGGCTTCTCTTTTGTATGACTAAGCAAATGTCTTGTCAGAGAACTTCTTTGTGAGAAACATTTTTGGCAAGTGACACATATATGAGGTTTCTGATTAGTATGAGTAAGCATGTGCGTTACTAAAGCACCTTTTAGAGCAAAACATTTCTGACAAATATCACATACATGAGGCTTCTCTTTGGTATGAATAAGCAAATGATTTTTCATAGCGCTTTTATGAGAGAAGCGTTTTTGACAAAAAACACATATATGAGGTTTCTCATTGGTGTGCGTAAGTAAATGACTTTTCAGATCGCTCTTTCGAGAGTAACACTTTTTGCAATTATCACATACATAAGGTTTCTCTTTTGTGTGAATTTTCAAATGACTTCTAAGATCACACATTCGAGAGAAGTTTTTCTGACAAATATCACACACATGAGGCTTTTCTTTTGTATGGCTTAGCAAATGACTCGTCAGATTACTTTTTCGAGGAAAACTTTTTAAGCAAATATCACATACATAAGGCATTTCATTCGTGTGTGTGCGTAAATGATTTTTCAAATTACTCATCCGAGTGAAACTTTTTTGACAATTATCACAAGTAAAAAGTTTATTGTTAGAATGAGAAATCAGATTTAAATGAATATCGTCTTTTGAGTCTTCCATTGCATGAAAATTATTTTTTAATCCCGTTTATTTAACAAACAAGTAATGGATATTAGAGCTTGTGCTAGGTATCTTTGTCAAGACATTTTGCGGTTGGATCCTAGCAGAGTCACATCTTTGGCGCAAATTATTTTGGTTGGCGATAAATTTCGTCAGTCCTGGTAATTCCTACTTTGATACACTAGATATATTAAAAACTATTTCTGAAATTCTTATTTCATTTTGTTCTGATTTTGTTGCATCAGTTATCACGTAAAATGAAAGTTCCCGAACGACTAAACTTGTAAATTGACAAAATTTTTTTTTATATGAAGAAAACTTAAAAGGTGGGAGTGTTGCATAAGTTATCACGTTTATAAATATTTCTCTGTTTTGATTGTATAAAAACAACTCAACCCATATTTATTCTATTCGATTGATTGAATTCGAAATTACAGTTTTGTAGAATAAAATGTTTTTGTGAGAGATTATCTGCTCTGGTGATTTTTACTTCTGAATAACTTGTAAAGCTAAATATTTGAATAGTTTGTTCCAAACAAACAGTAAAAGAATCTGATTGTCTCATATTATACGTGATATGGCGTCCGCGACAGGACTGTTTGAATTTTGAAGGAACGAACTCAGAAAGGCAAGTGACTTTTGATAATTGTTAACTATTTTGAATTTTATTGATATTTTGAAGAATATTTGATTATTGTTAGCAATTATGGAAATTTTGAAATTAAAACGAAAGTCTATCAGAGCTGCATTTACTCGATTGTACAATGTTATTGATGATGTCGTCAAAACGAAAGTTGACAAATCAGAGGATATGGATTGTTTGGCTACATTTGAACTTCTTAGTGAAAAAAAAATGAACTGCTTTTGACTTTGAATAATGAAATTTTAAGTGCATTATTAACAATTGAGAATATTGAAGAGGATATCATTGAAAACGAAATTAGGTCAGCAGATGAATATTCCCATAAATTTAAGAAGGTGAGCTTATTACTAAATCGAAAGCTTAATCCAAACACTGATATTGATGCACAGTCGAAAGTTAGTGATAATATAAAGCGGAAATTTAAACTTCCACGCTTAGAATTTAAAAAATTTGGTGGAGAAATAAAAGAGTGGCTTCCGTTCTGGGGTCAATTCCGAAAAATTGATGAAGACTCCGATATTGATGATGGCGACAAATTTCAATATTTAGTACAAGCAATTATTCCAAATTCTAGAGCTCGTGAATTAGTTAAAAGTTTCCCTCCATCTTCTGGGAACTATGCTAAAGCTATTGACTGCTTGAAATCTCGGTTCGGCAGAGATAACTTATTAGTCGAATATTATGTTCGAGAGCTGTTAAAGCTTACCTTGACTTTTAATAAAGATAAATCAATTAAAAGTATCAATTATTTATGACCGTATTGAAACACAACTAAGGTCATTAGAGACTCTAGGTGTAACAACAGCAAAATATGCTGTGATGTTGTTTCCCCTCGTAGATCTTGTTTAAGTGAAGAAGTATTAAGAGCTTGGCTGAGAAACGATAGAGGTTTAGTGAAAACTTTAGAAGAATCTCGATTAGAAAGTTTAATGAACTTCCTAAAAATGAAATTGAAAATGAAGATAGAATTGCCCTTTCTATGCAAGGTTTCTCTTTGAAAGAAAATACAAAGTATTCTAAAATTATAAGAGACATTCCAACTGCTGCAGGATTGTTTTCAGGAAATAGAAGTACTCCTTCTAAGACGAAATGTGTTTTCTGTGACCGAGAGTACCATGAAGCAAAAAATTGTGATTTTGCTCAAAATATGAATTTGAATGAAAAAACGGAAAGACTTAAGAAACATGATTGTTGTTTTAAATGCTTAAATGTTGGCCATGTGTCTAAGCTCTGCAAAGTCAAGATAAACTGTGAGAACTGTAAGAACCGACATCATGTCTTTATGTGCCCTAATGAAAAGAGTAATGAGTCTCTCAGTTCTAAAGAATCAACTGATGTCAAGATGGTGGAACATTTTAACACATTGTCCAATCCTACAAGTACCTCAAGTGTTTTTCTTCAAACTTTAACTGTACTACTTCGAGATGAAACTGAGAATTTTGCTGTGAGGGCTCTTATAGAGATTGGAAGCCATAAATCATACATTACAAAGGAGGCAGCTGAAAAAATGAAATTTCCTGTTTTGAAAGAAACAACTCTTATACATACTTCGTTTGGTGGAATTGAAAATAAGCAGAAACGTTTAGAATATAAGATATATGTGAGTGATATTACAAAAAGTTATCATTGTACTTTCAAAGTTCTTGATCAAGAAAATATTTTCTCAGGAATTCATCAAATGACGACAAATGTTTTGAAACAAGAATTGGAGGAAAATGAAATTCAATTATTAGATCAAAAATATTCTTCCATTTGTTCTTCTACAATCCATTTGCTTATTGGCGCTGACGTAGCTGGAAAGCTCATGACTGGGAAAATCCTTAACTTTACTTCTGGAATAACAGCCTTAGAAACGTTGTTAGGTTGGACACCTTTAGGAAAATTACCTGGCAGTTCAGAATGTGGTAACAACGCCATGATGGTGACAAGTTTATTTTTGAATGAATGCACCATTAGCGATCTATGGAAGTTAGAAACTATAGGAATTTCTGACCCAGCTGAATCAAAAAGGAAAACTGAAATGCACCAAGATACCATTGAATACTTTAAAAAAAGTCTAACGATCAACGAAGAAGGCCGAAGTTGCCTTGCCTTGGGTTTTGGAGCCGTACAGGCTATTTAATTAGAGACAGATGGCAGAAAAGCGTTTGAATACTGTTTATAAGAAGCTCAAAGAAACAGGGAAGATTGAAGAATATACAGATGTCTTCAATGAATGGATTCGTAAAGGTATCATTGAGACAGTTGAAGATAAGAAGAATTTCAACGTGCATTATCTCCCTCACCGACCAGTATTCAAGGAAAATAGCACAACTACTAAAGTTAGGCCTGTGTTTGATGCTTCAGCACACTTGAAGAGTCACCATCATTGAATACATGTTTGAAAAAGGTCCTAATTTGGTTGAACTTGTTCCTTCTTTACTGAATCGATTTCGAAAATATGCTGTTGGAGTATCATCAGATATTGAGAAAGCATTTCTCCAGATTGAAATAAGAGAAAAGGAAAGGAATTATCTGAGATTTCTATGGAAAACTATTGAAAATGATATGAAGATATATAGACATCCTAGAGTGGTATTTGGACTAAGTTGCAGTCCATTCCTTTTGGCAGCTACTTTGAACCACCACATTGAAAAATCTCCTGAAATTCTCTCAAAGACTGCAGAAATTCTGAAAAACTCGTTCTATGTAGACAATTGTGTTTGCAGTTTTGAAGAACATTGTCGAAGCAAATAAGTTTATTTTTGAATCCAAAATATTGATGTCTTCAGGGAAATTTAATCTAAGAGGCTGGCAATCAAATGCAGATCTAAATTTCTTGGATGGATCTGAGAATCGAATAGTGCCGATATTAGGTTTGATTTGGGACTGACAAGACGATACTCTATCTTGCAACATTAAGTGCCCAGAAAAAGAAAATCTGATTCTTATAAAAAGACTTCTTCTATCTTTAGCACAAAGTATATTTGACCCACTTGGTATCTCTTCTCCAGTGACTATCATTCCAAGGTTTATACTTCAAGAGTCTTGGAGCTTAGGTCTAAACTAGGATGATACTTTAAATGAAGATCTATCTAGAAGGTTTTTAAACTGGCTTAAAAAACTAAAGTTTCTGTCAGAAGTCAAAGTACCGCAGTGGATAAAACTTGGTCAGAGTAAGAAAGAAACTGCCAGTCTCCATGTGTTCTGCGATGCAAGTGCAAAGGCATATGCTACATGTGTTTTCCTGCGAGTTGTATTACCACAAGAAGTTACAATTAGATTTGTACAGTCTCGTGCCAGAGTCTCGCCATTGAAAAACATAACAATTCCTCGTCTTGAGTTATTAGCATGCTGTATTGGTTCCAGACTGGGTGCAAGTATAGTTGAAGATTTAAAGCTAGAATATTTGAAAGTCTTCTATTGGACTGACTCATCGACCGCACGCAGCTGGATAAAAAGAAATTCTCCATGGGGAACTTTTGTGTGGAATAGAGTCAAGGAGATACACAACCTTACAGATGTCAGTCAGTGGAGACATGTTCCTAGTAAACTGAATCCAGCAGATCTTCCTTCCAGAGGATGTACAACCGAACAATTAATACACCTCAAATGGTGAGAGGGACCTTTATGGCTGTATGATGTAGAACAGAATTGGCCACAGAACGCAGAATTAATAGATGAAGATCTGATAAATGCTGAAAAGAGGAAAACAGTGCTATACTCTTACAATCACATTGACAAAATTAATGATTGGTGTTTTGAATCCTCTCATCTTAAGACAGTGCGGAAACTTGCTGGGATACGTCGGTTATGTAACAATTGTCAGAAAAGGAATGTTTGTTTATTCCCTACTCTTTCGTGTACAGAAATGAAAAATGCGGAAAACCTATTAATATTATTGATACAGAAAGAATATTTCAATGGTTATTCAGATCCAAGATTGCATTCTTTGAACGTAGTGACTGATGAAAATGGCTTACTCTGAGTGAGAACTCGAATCATTTATTGTCAAGATACCAAAGACTTTATGTACCCAATAATATTACCAGGGGACCATCCAGCAGTTGCCAAATTGATCATTCACAACCATGAAAAGTTTATGCACTGTGGAAATCAGATTTTGTTGGCCCGTTTACGAGAAAGATATTGGATACTAAAGGGTAGGAAATCCATTCGGAAAATTTTAAATAGCTGTGTACGCTGCAGACGATTCACTACTAGACCCGAAGAAATGAATTTACCCCCGTTACCAGAAGACAGAGTGAAAGATACTAGAATATTTGAAGTGGTTGGAATAGACATAGCTGGTCCATTGTTTCTAAGAGATGGCTCGAAAACATGGATTTCACTTTTTACATGCGCTGTTTATCGAAGTATACATCTTGAACTCTTGTCCTCAATGTCAACCGAAAGTTTTTAATTAGCACTACGGCGTTTCATCGTACGTCGTGGGTCTTCATCTGTAATATATTCAGACATATATACAGACATATATATAATAAAAATATATATATATATATATATATTACCGTGAAAGACCGAAATCAGAGAATGTCGACATTCACCGGTGAATATACCAAAAACGTTGGTGAACGAACACATACCAAAAACGTTGGTGAAAGACCGTACAATTGATTACATTTCTTGCACTTTCGGACCATCGCCGGTATATGTCGACAATCACAGACAAGCTTTGGTGGAATTTGAAAATATGATTAAAGAGCTCGAAAAGGAGATAACAGAAGGCAACGTCAACAAAGAGGTGCGGCCTAGAGCACGTTGTGTTTTGCTGGAACACAAGGTCAACAGAGAGGCGAAATTCGCTCCCAAATTCTGCTGAGTTGAGCTTATGATGCAAATATTTCTTATACTCTGAAAATCCTCTACTCACCGTGATTGGTCACTCCTCCTTTCTAAGAGAGGCGATAAGTTACGTCACACATGTGACGTTTTTAACGCCTGCTTTGTAAAAAGGTTTAAAACAGCTTTCATGTAGATTTTTAGGTCTTGTGCGTTACGACTGCTGACACGCGGTTAACTTCGATCATTTTTGATATTTTATAGACATTTTCGACGATCCACATGCGAGGTGTTAGAGATGCACCTCGCATGTGGATGCGAGGTGCATCTCTAACATCAAAAATACCCGAACGGAATCGACGAAACAAAAATTGTACGTAACAAATTGTTACAGTCTTATATAGGACGATAAACACCTTTCACAATTTTAGCCACCTGGCTATCTTTTTCGCCGTTACAAAAGAAAAACGAAAATGTAGCGAATTTTCTGTTTGTTGTCTTCCATTTTTAAAACCTTGTACTCGTAACTGAATTAATCAAACAAAAAAACCGCAAGAGGATATTTTAGTGTCAAATGCCGCTTTCCAACGAACATTAATCTGAAATTGTTTGATATATACCTCACGAGATATCGATCACTACAGACGTCTACCGAAAAAATAATGGATTACTTTTTCTTCAACCTAATATATTGCTGAATC
>JAPDSC010077788.1:0-10164 GCA_026290005.1 Latrodectus geometricus | reverse complement strand
TCTTTTTTGCAAGTGCAGGACGTGTTTCTACTTAGTGCGCGATTTCGTTTCTCTGAGTAAACCAGCTTTTACCTTACCTTAGTTCGTGCTGCCTCTCCCCGCCATGGCTGCGGTCGGTGGCGCAGCCGATAGACCCAAGGAGGGTATTCTACTTTCGATGCCGGTGCTTACCCTTAGTGCTGATGATCAACCTCCTGGATTAATTTCTGAACAAATGGACTACGCCGAATTTCCACCTTTAGGTGATAGTTGTGACATGCTTGGCCATAAAGCCCCTACTCAGGGCCACCAAGTGATCTGTGATAATAGTGTGCCACGTGTAATGCCCGTTAGGGTTAACGAAAGCAACGTGCAGGGTGCTAGCCATGATTCACCGAATTTAAGTGATCTGATAAAAGCTTCCATTAAAAGTGTTGTCCCGAATATGGATCAGCTACGCTGCCTTAATCCTAGTGTACCGATTACTAAATTGGAAAGGTGTAACACATTACGAGAATTGACGGGAAAAAGTGAGCTTCTACAAATTCTAGTAACTACGAATAAGAGAATTATGGAAGGAATGGAATCGGTTGACGTGAATTATCACGCCAATCAACACTGGATTTATGTAAATCAACTATACCAACATGCATTTCTATGCAGCCAAGAACTGAGAAGTAAGTGTTCCCAATTTGGTTATTGTTTGATTTCAAATTGTTCCTTGCATGATGATTCTAAAATTAATGAAAATGTGTTGAATTCTGATTCTGATACGGATATTGATAGTGTTTTTAATAAAAATGTAAAACCTAATACAAAGGCCAAAACTAATTCTAATAGTCAAAAATCTTCTAAAAATATTAAAAATAAAAATAAATGGCCAATTCTTAATACTAATAGTAACAAAAATAATTCTAAAACTCAATTAAATAATGAATGTAATGTTGTAAAGAATTCAAATGACTGTAATGATAATATGTGTTCAAGTGCTATTTCTAATTCTGTAAATGCATCCATTAATCATGCAAATAATGTTACTATGATTGTTACTGATTTTTCTCATAATTGTGCAAATGAAAATAATACTGCTAATGTTGAAAATAATAGTTGTATTGCTGAAAATAATGATAATATTGTATATAGTTATTCACAATTGCCAAGCACTAGTAGTGCTGGCAGATTGAATGGTACCCCAACTAAGGGTAAAAGAGCTATCGCCAATTTGAGTGATGAAGAAGGGTACATCAGGCCAAAAAGAACTGCTAATGTTAAAATTATTACCCCCAGTCAAGAAACGGTTACACAAAATAAGTTTTCGCTACTAACCAAAAGTAATTCTGACCAAAATGAGGTCCTGTCTAACCCCATCCCCAAAAATAATGTTCCACCCATTCTAATTAAGATAAAAACAAATTTTACAATCTTACTCAATGACTTAAAAAATAACTGTGATTTAAATCTTAAAGCCAAACTGTCGGGTGAATTCCTCAAGGTTTTCCCCGAAACCATTGAAATACACAGGAAAGTAACTAAGTTTTTATTAGACCATCAAATAGAATGCTTAGTTATAAAGAATAGGCTTGAAAAGCCTGTCAAGGTAGTAATAAAAGGTCTTCCCAGTAACACTCCCCCTGAGCTTATAAGTGAAGATCTATCAAATAAAGGGTTTGACATAGCAACTGTTGCAGTTATGAAAAAACACAGGGTAAAAGAACCAATCCCTTGCTTTTTAGTCACTTTAAATCCCAATGAAGCTGCACA
Source organism: Latrodectus geometricus (assembly GCA_026290005.1). NCBI lineage: Eukaryota > Metazoa > Arthropoda > Arachnida > Araneae > Theridiidae > Latrodectus > Latrodectus geometricus. Next base: position 8,424 of record JAPDSC010077788.1, on the reverse strand, counting down.
AAAAATTTATGAAGTAAAAGAGGTAATGCACCTCTTAATAAAGATTGAAAAATATATTAATAACAGACCCACTCAATGCTTCAATTGTCAGGGTTATGGTCATAACTCAGCCAGTTGCTATCTAAAACCCAACTGCGTTAAGTGTGGTGAGAAGCATTCTTCTAAAGAGTGCCCTCACAAAAGAATTGACACTCCAAAATGTTGTAATTGCGGAAATTCCCATACTGCCTCCTATGCTGGCTGCCCGGCAAATCCCGTAAATAAAAATAAAAAACTAGCTAAAACCCCTGTCAAACCAACCGCTACGGTTACTAAAAATCTTTCCTTCGCGCAGGTTGCCGCGGCAAATGTAAATCAACAAACCCCAAACACTACCGACCCCACCCCCACCCTCCCTGAGTTAGGACCTATCGAAAACATACACGCCATTATAACTCTCTTTAAAGAGATTAATATAATTTTCAAAGCATACCCAGCTCTCTTGCAGGTTGTGCCCCTCTTAGAGAAAGCAGTCCATCCAACAGACAAAGTTAGTCTCCTATTAAAAGCCCTCAGTACAAACGATAATACTAATGGGAATTAAAAAATTTGAAAATTTAAAAATTATGATTTGGAACGCGAATGGGCTATACAATAAACTAGCCGAATTTAAATTATTCATTAATCAAAATAGCCCGGATGTTATTCTCCTACAGGAGACTCATTTAATTAATTCTCACAAAATTAATATTCCCAATTACTCCATGTACCGTAATGATCGTTCTGTCCATCAGGGTGGTACGGCCATCATAATTAAAAACAAAATCAGTCACACTAAATTTCCCACTCCAAAATTATACTTCACTGAAGCAACCATGGTCAAATTACATTTTGCCGATTCTTCTGATATTGCTCTCGTGTCGTTTTATATTCCCCCTTCCCCCAATTCCTCTCTTCTTAATATGGATATAGAAAACTTAGCCTCTGTCAACTTTAAAATAATAATTGGTGGTGACTTAAATGCGAAACACCATAACTGGGGTTGTGCATATTCAAACAACACCGGAAGGCTGTTAAACAACTTCATTTGCAAAACTGACTTTGAATTATTTCACCCAGATAAACCCACCCACTACGGCCACATCCATGGTAATTATATAGATCTAATGCTCTCCAGGGGTGTCCAACCCCCAATTAAGATGTCAACGATTGAAGAACTACCATCAGATCACTTTCCGGTATTAATCTATTACAGCAACTCATCACAACAGGAAAGCGAATTTCTAAGAACTTGTTATAATTGGAATAAATTTAGAGAAAAAGTGAATAAACTAATTAAGGACTCTGCATTCAAGTCTATCAACACTCCACTTTTAATCGACAATAGTGTCTCAAATCTAACTTCCATAATTAATAGTTCATTAGAGTCTAGTAAATTCTTTAAACCTAAGCAGTCTATAAACTATCTTCCTGACAACATAATTAACCTTATCAAAAACCGTAATAAATTGAGGAAGATCCATAATCGCACCAGATGCCCGTTTATTAAAAATCAAATTAACTCATTAAAACGACAAATCAAAAATAATATTACTGATTTTAACCAACAATCCTATAGCAATTATTTAAAAAGCCTCAATGTGGAGGATGGATCCTTCTGGAGAGCAATTAACAAGCGGAAAAAAACCAAAGAGTGTATTCCCCCCCTTATAGATGGTGTGAAAGTCGCACTAACGGACTTTGAAAAGGCAGAATGTCTGGCAGCCAGTCTAGAAAAGCAATTTCAACCAAATAACATTAATAAACCGCTAACTGATAATGCTATCAACAATGTAATTTTTGAATTTTATAATAAAAATTATATTCACCAATTCCCTGTTGAAACACCGGCATCTGAAATTGAAATGACCATTAAAAATCTTAAGCCAAAAAAAAGCCCTGGTCATGATTTGATTACCAATAAAATTATTAAACAGTTACCAATCAGAGCAATTTGCTATCTAACGGAGATTATAAATGGAATTATAAAAACTGGCCATTTTCCTGATATCTGGAAGAGGGCAATTATCATACCGCTCCACAAACAGGGCAAGTGCAAACAGCAGCCGTCGAGCTACAGGCCGATTTCCCTACTACCGACCCTTGCAAAAATAACTGAAAAAGCAATTCTTCAAAAGTTACTAGATTGTGATGAGATGAACCAAATAATCATCCCTCAGCAGTTTGGATTTCGGAGAAAGCTTTCGACCACCCATCAACTACTCAGGGTGGTGGAGAAAATATCTAAAGGTTTTGCCAAGAAAAAATCGACGGGAGGAATATTCATTGACGTAGAAAAAGCTTTTGATAGAGTTTGGCATAAAGGTCTGATATTTAAACTAATTAAATTCAATTTCCCCCCCTATCTGGTTTTCCTTATAGATAACTACCTATCTAAAAGAACTTTCTCTGTTAGAGTCGGAAAAACTTATTCCCAAAACAGACCCATTCTTGCAGGCGTCCCACAGGGATCCCTGCTGGGTCCGTTTTTATTTAACATCTACGTCAACGATATTCCTCAGCATCCCAACACTATGCTCTGTTTGTTTGCTGATGACACTGCTGTACTGGCATCCAGCACAAAAATGTGGAAAATTCATGCCCACATCTCCGAACATATCATGGCTATTGAAAAATGGCTAGATATTTGGAAAATCAAAATTAACCCAAATAAATCAAAGGCGGTCGTTTTTACTAAAAAAAGAACTCCACCCCCCCAGATTAAACTCAACGGGTATCCTGTCCCCTGGTCAGATACCGTTGATTACCTCGGACTTACACTAGATAAAAGACTCACCTGGAAATCACATATTAGGAAAACTAAATTAAAATTAATTTCAGCCAAATCAACCCTTTATCCACTAATTGCGTACAATTCTAATCTATCCATGAGTAATAAGTTACTCATATATAAGTCATTTATACGACCAATAATTACATACGCTGCACCAATCTGGGGAAGTGCTGCATTAACTAATATTAAACAGCTGGAAGGTCAGCAAAGCAAACTCCTCAGACTAATCTCAAAATCTGACTACTATATCAGAAACGAACAAATTCGCAATAATCTAGGTGTCCTTTCATTAAAAAAATATATTAAATTCCTAGCATTTAGATTTTTTGAAAAACTTAATGAAATTAATAATGCAGAAATTCAATCTATTGAGAACTATAGCCCTTATGAAATCATTAATTTCCACAGACCCAGGGCCGTGCTGCGTTTAAACCCAGCAACAAGCTAATTAAGTTCAAAATAAAAATAATTATTTATTTATTTATTTATTTATTTATTTTTTGACACTTTTTCTTTTGTTTCAATTTCTTGCTGATTGCCCTTCATTGGGGTACTGAGTTGAATATATTTTTTGTTTGTAAATATTTGTGTATTCTTTGTTTGTTTATAATTTAAGAAATAATAAATAATTAAAATCAAAAGATAAAGAAATAAAATAAGTACTATACAGTTCTATGTGTTTATTGTACCTTGTTTTTTCAATTTACTATTTCTCTCTTGTAACTTTTGTGTTTATTTTGTTTGGAATTCTATAATTCCTCATGCAGGAACAATTTATTTCATTGGGAACACTTATCTTAATATGAATCTACTATCTATGTTGTTGAAATAACTTCTTAGGAATAGAAGGGATATGGCCCTCTGGGCTAGAAACCTAACAATAACTAGACCTAGACCATAAGTAAATGTGACTACTGCAGAAAAATGAGACTCTCTGTTGTCAAAACGTATAAAAGATTAAATTTTATAAACAAAACGTTTTTAAAACATTTTGAGATCTCCAATTACTTGAGAATACGATATAAAAGAAAAATTTTAATAATCATAAAAAGTTTTATGTTTTTACACCAGCAAACCTTCCTGTACTTTTAGAAGATAAGATCTTTAGTAATTTACGTAGAGGCTGTTGAAAAATGTATTTAGCAATTATTTTTAATTTAAATAAAGGATCCTTTAAACCCTCTAAGATTTATTTTTATGGCGGGATTATTATTATTATTTTGTATGCAGGAAAATTTTTCTTTTGCAACACAAGAAAAATTTTCCTGCATACAAAATAATTTAAATACTATATATAGAAATTTGAATGATATTTACACTGCCCTTGTGGGAATTCTAGTGTTCACCTTGAGAAACATGGTTCTAGAAACGAAAATGACCTCATTGGAATAGTCTTTAATGAAGAATGGTAAACACATGTTATAAAATGCTTATAAAGAGAAAGTTCTCGAATACATTATTCATCGTGTTTGCCAAACCATATAAAAAGGTGATTTTTGGGTAATGAAAATGTTAATTACAGTAGATTCTCATATTCACATGTGCAATTACTGAAGGTGATAAGAAGAATTCTCTTAAAGTATGAGAGGAATTTCCTTGTCTATTAAAGAAAAGAATCCAATAATACTCAGAATAAGAGTCTTTCAGTGCTTATCAATGAGGCCAATTCAGTGGATTTCTGTTTACTTTAGAATGAATCTCAAAAATATGACTGCCTTTTTCAAATTCTAGCATTCCATTATCCGTTGTCCTAAGATCCAAGTCTAAAGAATATGTTTAATGGTGCTGCTGCAGAGTATGGGAGATTAATATGTTTTTGATGTGAGAGTTTTTTAGCTAGCTTACCAGTTTCCTCATTATTTACAATTCTGTCATGAGACTTTCTTCCCCTGACATCAATATTGTTTGTTTAAGGTGACTGATGCTTTGTTTGAATGGTGCTAAAAGAATATCTAATTGGTTTGATGGATGGGTGATTATATGACCAAATGAGTGAAAAGAGTAGATCCTAGGAAACCTAAATAACTTTCCTGTTAGGTCAAAGATCTTTGATTGGAAAACTCATTAAATAGTGAGTTTTGAGGGATTTTCGAATAATTCAAATAGAATGAAACTAACTTTAGCCAATTTTAGATCTACCTATGAAGATGGGGGATCTATAATCCCGGTGTCATTACTGAAATATTATGAGGCACTTCTGTATGAATGATATTGTCTACGTTGAACTGACACGTTTGATGACAGTCAAATTTTAACTATAATTCAATGTTATCTAGTGAGGATAATGCTGGAGTGGATATGACTTGATGCAATGGATGTGTTTAATATTAGGCCTCTGTTTTGATTTTCAAGTGCAGATGCGGTAGGTCGTTGATTGTGGTTCTTATTGAAATAGGAGCTGCCCTAAATGCACTCAGTAGAAATTTTTAATGGATTAAGGAGAGCTTAAGAAATGATCATTTTCTAAGAAAGCTTTCTCACACAGCTATTCTATGACGCATCACTCTTACAATTTGTACAATCCTATTTTTAAATCAAGATTCAATTAAAGGTTCTTTATTTAATGAAATTTACTTATATGTAGCCAAATTAAAACACGTGTATTTATATGTTCTCACACATTTATAAAGTTTAAATTATGTATAAAATATGCATTAAGACACCAAATAAAAATGAAGTTTACTTCTTACAAATTATTTTTTCATCATAAAATCATTTGTAGCATAATATTATATGTAAATATACAATGAAATACCGTTATGAAAATGCAGTACAAAACAAAGATTGATTGAAATTAACTAATACAAGTACACAAAGTATACAGGTCTAGATTATAATGAGAATTAAAAGCATGAAATACACTTCATGTTTTTATTCATAGGGTACATGCATACATAACTAATAAAGTGCTTATTAATAGAACATTATAGATGTCTATTTACCTATTGAAATTGGACAGAATATGTTAATTTAATAATTATTTAATCCACAAAAGACGTAAAACAAAATGTAACCAAAATAATAATTATTATTATTAAAAAATACCGTCTACGATTACAGTTAATTTTAAATAAAGAATTTAACATAATACATTTTACTAATGTTTCTTTTTATGTCAAGAATATAATTTATATGAATATAAATAAATTACTGTTTTAAAATAATATATTTTAAACTATAATGTAAGTATTCACTTACACAATTTTATAAAGAATGATGCTGAACCTGTCATTAACATTATACTACCAAGTAAAATAAAAATGAAATTAATAACTCTCATCATATGCTCCACAGATTCTTTTAATTTATAAATATGATTTTACCAAATTCATAATTTTTAACTACACAGATAAGTAGAGTATTTTTTAAATAATCTTAAACGTTTTTAAATAATCTTGAAACATATTTTAATTTACAGTAATAGAATCAACAATATCTTAAAAATGGTAATACAACTTTAATAAAATCCAATGAAATAATTCCCATTTGACTTATTTAAATTTACTTGCAATCTATATGAGTCTCCTTAAATCAAATTATGCAGAGATGCATTCTTAAAGAATTAAAATTGCTTTTCATATAAAAACAGATTCAATCTTTGCACATATTTTTTGCTTATAAAAGAGTGAGAGATATAAAAGATATGAGAGCGTATTTATAATAACCTGTATCAGAATTAGATTTCAAAGATAATTATTAAAAAGTCAACAAAAGATAAGAAAAGATACATAATCATGTCTCTTCAAAGATTTATATTATTATTAATGTTTTATTATGCTACAATTTTTCTGGAGTGACTCCAATTTGAGAGAATTCTTAATTCACACTTTTTATGATCATAACTCACTTTCATTCATTAAAAGATTCTACAAATCATAAAAGATTTGTTTTTAATCTTAACTTGTGCAAATTACATTTCTTGAAGATGATAATAATCCTTTTCAAATCTTCTAAAATGTGAACGGTTCATTAATGTAAATATTTTATGCTAATTTTTAGTCATAATTCGAATTTTTGTTATGAATTTAAGAAATCATTTAATGAAATTAACAACATTCTAAGTGTTTCTGGTGATGTTGAAAGATATTGCTAAATTTAAATGATTATGAAGGAATAGCAATTTAAAACTTATATGACAACACAAAATGATAAATATTTTGTTTTTACTTAAGTCTGGTGCACAATATTTTACAATAATTTCCGTTTTGGCTTTTCTCAAACATATTTAATAGTGGATTGTAAAAAAATGGCTCTTTGGAGTAATCATAAAGCCAAATGTTTTTATATTCACTGTAATTTATTTTATTTTATTACAAAGATTATATTTCTAAATAAACAATAATTTTGTATACATCAAATGAGTCAGAGAATTTTCAAACGATATATTTTTTTAAAAATCAGCAATTTTTTTAGTAATGTAATAGTTGACTGGAATTAGTATTCCTTCAGTACTCCTACAAGATTTTTACCTAAAATTCATGAAGATGGTAAAAACTCAATTCATAATATTAGAGTGCAAGTTTAGTTTTTCATTTAAATTCAATCTGTCCCAGTTCAAAATTTCTTGAAAAAACATGAAATTTTGAACGATTATCAAATTAATTTTAACGAAAACTTATTCTCTATGTTACGTAAGGTGTCATTATTATTTAGCATATTCTTCACATTTAATTGAAGAATATTACTTTATGAATAAATATTTTTTTTATTATTTTGGTTTTTGTATTTGTTTAAGATTTTTCAAACTATTAAGTAAGTCGTGTGTAATTGATAACGTAATACATAAGAAGTTTTAATCTCTATCTTATTGTCAAACTAATGCAGATTTGTGCTATTTCCATCCATGTAGTTATACAATTTAAAATAAATGTTACATCCGAAGCCAATGATTTATGTTTATGCTTAAATGCACTTACATTAGACAGACGTTATGTATTTTGATTTAAAATTTTATTGTAAAATCTGAAATAAAAATATGTTTTCAGAAACTCGAAATCCAACTATGAACATTTATCCGAAAACTATATACAATGAACTCCCTAATCAAAATTAAGGTTGGGTTATGAAATTAGGTTGATAGTTTTTAAAATTTGCCTCCAAGCTAATATGTGTTAAGAGTATTAAACTTTAAATCACACATTATTTATTACACACACTAACAAGGAGAAGATGAATATAGCTATAAAATTCTGCATCTTTTTTTTCAGAACAAATATAATGTCATTATTTACAATTAACTATAAATAATTACGTTTATTGTTTCTATATCAAACATATAAAAAATTTAAATGCTGAAAATGTTATTTTTGATTCCTGTGAATTCATTATTTTATGCATAAAATAATAAATACACAGGAATCAAAAATATCCTGTGAATTTATTATTTCATGTAATTTATGTTATAAAAAATTTATAAGAAATTTTTAAAATGTAGTCGATGTATATTTGTTTTGCTTGGATAAATTATATAATAGTGTCTAAAAATAAATTACAAATGATGCTTAATTTGCAATATAAAAAATATACCAATAAAAATATTCTATGGAAACACCAGTTAAATACTTGAAAATAATCTGTCTTATGTATTATACTTAAGCGTCCATCAGGTTCTG
>JAPDSC010077784.1:170872-190252 GCA_026290005.1 Latrodectus geometricus | reverse complement strand
TTGCTAAATCTTACTGTATTATTCAATCTTTCCAAAAGCACGAAATTAATAGCCGACTTAGAATCTGAAAATTATAAGGAATAAACCTATATTATTGTCATTCATATACTTTTAGTAAGACACCTTCATTAAGCGCTAACATTATATTTTATTTCTGTATGTAAACCGTTTGCTTGCCGTTATCGTATAGTGGTTAGTACATTGCGTTATGGCCGCAATAACCCCAGGTTCGAATCCAGGTCACGGCATGACTGCTGCTCCCGTTTTCTTTATAGATATGATGATATTTTTTTGCTAATTCTTACTGAATTATTCAATCTTTCCAAAAGCTCGAAATTAATGGCCGACTTAGAATCTCAAAATTATAAGGAATAAACCTATATTATTGTCATTCATATACTTCTAGTAAGACACCTTCTTTAAGCGCTTACATTATATTTTATTTCTGTATGAAAACCGTTTCCATGCCGTGATCGTATAGTGGTTAGTACATTGCGTTGTGGCCGCAATAACCAATGTTCGAATCCTGGTCACGGCATGACTGCTGTTTCCTTTTTCTTTATAGATATGAGGATATATTTTTGCTAAATCTTACTGTATTCAATCTTTCCAAAAGCACGAAATTAATAGCCGACTTAGAATCTTAAAATTATAAGGAATAAACCTATATTATTGTCATTCATATATTTCTAGTAAGACAACTTCTTTAAGCGCTTACATTATATTTTATTTCTGTATGCAAACCGTTCGCCTGCCGTGATCGTATAGTGGTTAGTACGTTGCGTTGTGGCTGCAATAACCCAGGTTCGAATCCTGGTCATGGCATGACTGCTGCTGCATTTTTCTTTATAGATATGAGGATATATTTTTGCTAATTCTTACTGTATTATTCAATCTTTCCAAAAGCACGAAATTGATAGCAGACTTAGAATCTGAAAATTATAAGGAATAAAAATATATTATTGTCATTCATATACTTTTAGTAAGACACCTTCATTAAGCGCTTACATTATATTTTATTTCTGTATGTAAACAATTTGCTTGCCGTGATCGTATAGTGATTAGTACATTGCGTTATGGCCACAATAACCCCAGGTTCGAATCCAGGTCACGGCATGACTGCTGCTCCCGTTTTCTTTATAGATATGATGATATATTTTTCTAATTCTTACTGTATCATTCAATCTTTCCAAAAGCACGAAATTGATAGCAGATTTAGAATCTGAAAATTATAAGGAATAAAAATATATTATTGTCATTCATATACTTTTAGTAAGACATCTTCATTAAGCGCTTACATTATATTTTATTTCTGTATGTAAACCACTTGCTTGCCGTGATCGTATAGTGGTTAGTACATTGCGTTGTGGCCGTTATAACCCAAGTTCGAGTCCTGGTCATGGCATGACTGCCGCTGCATTTTTCTTTATAGATATGAGGATATATTTTTGCTAATTCTGACTGTATTATTCAATCTTTCCAAAAACACGAAATTAATAGCCGACTTAGAATCTGAAAATTATAAGGAATAAAAATATATTATATTGTCATTTGTTGTCGTCAATTCATATACTTTTAGTAATTCTATCGTAAATTACTTTTAGTACTTTTTACTTCTTTTTTTAGAATACTTTTAGTAATTCTATCGTATCTAATGTAAATATATTTTTGCTAATTCTTTCTGTATTATTCAATCTTTTCAAAAGCACGAAATTGATAGCCGACTTAGAATCTGAAATTTATAAGGAATAAACCTATATTATTGTCATTCATATACTTTTAATAAGACACCTTCATTAAGCGCTTACATTATATTTTATTTCTGTGTGTAAACCATTTGCCTGCCGTGATCGTATAGTGGTTAGTACATTTCGTTTTGGCCGCAATAACCTAGGCTCGAATCCTGGTCACGGCATGACTGCTGCTCCCTTTTTATTTATAGATATGAGGATATATTTTTGCTAATTCTTACTGTATTATTCAATCTTTCCAAAAGCACGAAATTAATAGCTGTAGAATCTGAAAATTATAAGGGATAAACCTATATTATTGTCATTCATATACTTCTGGTAAGATACCTTCATTAAGCGCTTACATTATATTTTATTTCTGTACGTTAGCATTTCCCTGCCGTGGTCGTATAGTGGTTAGTACATTGCATTGTGGCCGCAATAACCCAGGTTCGAATCCTGGTCACGGCATGACTGCTGCTGCCTTTTTCTTTATAGATATGAGGATATATTTATGCTAATTCTTACTGTATTATTCAATCTTTCCAAAAGCACGAAATTGATAGCAGACTTAGAATCTGAAAATTATAAGGAATAAACCTATATTATTGTCATTCATATACTTTTAGTAAGACACCTTCATTAAGCGCTTACATTATATTTTATTTCTGTATGTAAACCACTTGCTTGCCGTGATCGTATAGTGGTTAGTACATTGCGTTGTGGCCGCAATAACCCCAGGTTCGAATCCTGGTCACGGCATGACTGCTGCTCCCGCTTTCTTTATAGATATGAGGATATATTTTTGCTAATTGTTACTGTATTATTCAATCTTTCCAAAAGCACGAAATTGACAGTCGACTTAGAATCTGAAAAAGATGAGGAATAAATATATATTTTTGTCATTCATATACTTTTAGTAAAAAACGTGCATTACATACTTACTGTGTTATTTATTTCTGTATTGACCCATACTGCAAGACGTGGACATATAGTGGTTTTGTATTGCTTTGTGGCCGTATTAACCCAGTTTTTATTCCTTTTCACGACAAATTTCTGTTGTATCCTTTCGCGTACTTCTATGTGTGGCTATATTTTTTTATACTTACTATATTATACATTCCTTAAAAAAATGACGTAATTGGAAGGATAATTTTAATATGAAAAACTGATTCATTTATATTTTTATTTATTGAAACACATAGGACATTTGAGAAATATTTCCCTGATTTTTTTACCTCCTACCAATAGTTTGAGGAAACTGTCAATAATCTAAACCTTAAAAGTTTTTTCTCACATTTATCATTATATAGTAGATTTCTTAAGTATCAGAATATTTTTTAAATATAGACTTCTGCATTTTGGAAAATCGTAAGTCAAAAACTGTTTCCATATTTTTAAATTGTATTACCATGACTTATATCGTTTATAGATATCTTTCAGAAAAGTTATAGAAATATTTCAACTGTAGATGATGACCATAATAGTGAAATATAATGTAGAGACATCTAAGAACTTTAATAACTCTATTTGGCTAACAATATAGGACTAAAAAGTGTGCTGTGGAATCAGAAGTGACTATTCAAAAATTCAGCTTGCAATACATATGCTTAACATAACATTTTTCCTGTAAAGGAATAAATATTAGTTTGGGGGAAAAGTAATCCATTATTTTTTCGGTATACATCTGTAGTGATCGATATCTCGTGAGATATCTAACAAACAATTTCGGATTTATGCTCGTTGGAAAGGTGACATTTGACACTAAAATATCCTTTTGTGGTTTTTTGTTAGATTAATTTAGTTACGAGTACAAGGTTTCAAAAATGGAAGACAACAAACAGAAAATTCGATACATTTTCGTTTTTCTCTTGTAACGGCGAAAAAGATAGCTGGGTGGCTAAAATTGTGAAAGGTGTTTATCGTCCTATATACTGTAACAACCAGTTACGTACAATTTTTGTTTCGTCGATTCCCTTTGGGATTTGGATGCTAAAGATGCACTTCGCATGGATACAACATCGTCAAGAATGTCTATAAAATATCAAATATTATCGAACTTGACAGCATGTCAGCATTCGTTGTTTCGCACAAGACCTAAAAATCTACATGAAAACTGTTTTAAACCTTTTTACAAATTGAATCTTAAAGAAGTTACAAAAAGTTCACGTAAAAATACTGGATTTCTTTTTCCTCAACCTAATATTTACTAGAATAAATTTCCCACAAATGTCTAAGAAATTTATAACATATAAAGTAAAAAAAAAGTGGGATCACACTCATATACAGTATTTTCTTGCTTTAACACAGTGTTGAGTCCATCTTACAACAGCATTCGAACAACAAAGTTTTCAACTTGGTTGGCTTAGTGCTCCATGGTCAAATATCCGTCAATGTGTACCAATCGTGCCCTGTGATCAAACATTAATACAACGCAAACCATGATAAATGGTGTAAGACAGTTTTGATTCTTGATGAAATGAGTTGGCTCTTAGCATTCTCCGGGCCACCATGATTCCTATCTATGGCCGTCTTTTTTTCACAGGCAGAAACGATATGCCTTTGCTAATAATGCCTGATTCCATTTAATGGTCTCGGTATGATGGCAACAACGCTAATGCAGATGTTTACTCCTATATTGAGTGGTCAAAGGTACCACTGTTTCTGGTAACCCTGCATTCGATTGTACTTCATGCAATTTATTCCATAGTGTTTGAGCCCCATCTGTTCCTGCGGGTAACTTGCTTCAGATGTTACGTAACATTAAAATAAATCTCGATTAGTCAAGTCGTGAATAAGCCGGTCTGTGCTCTCTAATGTATACTTGTGAGGAGCACATCATCTTCGGTGTAGACCTTTGAGTAAATCGTGTGAGGCAACCATGGATGGTACTTTCATTGTGCCTTACACAATTTACTTACACGGTGCCTTACACAATGCTACGAAAAGCCTGAAGTGTAGGTTAGAAGCAGAAAGGATTTCTGCCCTTATAGCTCAAAAATATGAGTACCACGTGATCAGATGCGAGCGCAAACATAAATATTTGCATAACCCTCTCACCATTATCACTCTTAAAATTTACATAACTCTACCTACATTGTTTCTTCATGCTACAATTTTACTTTTGAGGAACCTAGTCGGTTAATATTTCAATTTGATATTTTTACAATTTATAAGTTTTACTTAATTTAGGTAGATAATACAACTTTAATTAATTATGCTATGTAAAATAACGAAAATATAATATAACAAATATCTCTTAAGCGAAAATAATTTTTGTTCATTTATCTACAAAACAAAATTCTAATATGATTTGAAAAGCAATTTCAAATGAAATGACTGCTGCATTTGTTAAATTTTCAAAATTTTAATTTTTTGTTCAATGCAATTAAGCTGTATGTGTGTTGTACTATTTATGGTCTAGTACAAATTATTATTTTTTTTTATTATCACTTAATATTATTTTAAAGTAAATATTACAAAATATGTGAAATTTATAATAAAATTAAATAACTCACATGTACTGAAAAGTTTTCAGGGTGGTATAAATGTTGATGTAAATATTTTTCATATTTATAGAAAAATATGCACAAGAAATCACATTCAATCATCGACTATTCCAATTCACAGCACTTTCTACAGTGCTGCCCTCTATTAGATATCTGAATAATTTCACTTTCAAATTCCAGTGCAGTTCGATATGCTCCATTTAATTTTCGTAAAATAGCTACATTTTTTTACAAAATAAGCATGTTTTAAATTAAAGAAGGCTCTGAGACGTAGCCGTGATCGTATAGTGGTTAGTACATTGCGTTGTGGCCGCAATAACCCAGGTTCGAATCCTGGTCACGGCACATTTTTAATTTTACAAATATTGTAGTCTAATTGCTATTAAATTTGAAATTTTATCAAAGTTATCAGTAATTTATTTAAAAATTTTAATTTAAAATAAAAATTTAAATTAACAAATAGGTATTGAAAAAACAGAAAAAAAGAAATTCAGTATTGTTAAGCTTAATTTATTTTTCCGAATATTTTTTATCTATTTTGAGTTAATAATAATATAAGCAAAATAATCAGCATATAATTCAATGACCGATAACATTTTTCCATGAAATTTTAATTAATTATGCTGCTTCTAATATTAATGGATTAGACTAACAATTGATAACGATTCAGAGGAATTATTATAATAAGCTTGTCCATTACGAATGTGTCTTTAAAATGTTTTCATGTATCGTTATCAAAGGGGGGAAGAATTTAAACTTTCCAATCATCTTTGGCACCACGTAGGGGTTAGCCTAACATTCTAAGGCTGTTTTAAAGTATTTCTTTTCCCGTTGCGTAAGTTGCCTTCCGTGATGACTTTCCATGAATAGTGGTTGATATCCCTTATTCAGAAAACTCTCAAGCACCCACCTTGACAGATATAAATGGGCAGCATCCATCTTCCTTTGTTCATACTATTCCAGTGGCTGGAATCAAGCCCAGCACCATTCACACTGAAAGATAAAGTCTACTGAGCCTCAAATCGACAGACATAAAAATGATGCTGTAAAACTCCAGAACTGTATTAATTAGTGAATACTTCAAATGAGAATAAGATAAAATTCTTTATGATTCTGAGCAAAGTGGTTGATATCTGAGTTGGCATCTACTTAGGTAGATGAAATCTGAGTTGGCATCTACTAAGGAGGAATGTTAGGATTCACATTATTATGACAGAAATATGTACATTTAATGAATATATGTTTTTAGCTCATAAATCCGAAGAACATTTATTCACATTTAGATAAACGATGCATTTCACCCACATCAAAAATAATTATGTATTTATATATAAATATCTATCAATATACATTAAAAAATCAATCCATACAAAGTTTGTCTGTATTGTTTCGAAGCACTGAACTTTCTATTTCAAAAATGACTTTGCTTTTATTATTTGATGGAATTTATTAGAGATAACCTTTATATCAGTTATGTTAAATAAAGTATATTAGGAAATTCACAATACAATTCCTTCTGAATTAACACACGCAAATGAAACATATTCTTTCAACAATATCTTTTCACAAAGAAAGTACAATATTCATAGCTCATTAATGAAGAATTACTAATTAAATAAGAATCGCTAATTAAACTGATCTGTTTGATGGAGATATCCCCCCCACACACACACACAAAGTAATGAAAAGTAGCGTTGCATTGAAAGATATTTAAGTTATCAACTTTCAAAAAAAATTAACTTTTAGCATCCAATGATAAACACTTAATTTTATGTAAATAAAGTATAAAAGAGATTTGATGTAACTGACTTTTTACTTCACTGGTATAATAAATATTCCAATCCTTTTATTTCTCAATCATTTTGAAGTTTAATATATATTTCATTTAATTTATAACTGGTATAATATATTCAGTCCAAAATCCATTTCATTATAATTTAACATTTGTTTTTAGCTTTTTATAGAAGTTTGTGTTCTTTTAAGCAAATTGTATTGAAAAAAATAAAATGAAAAATCTTATGAATGGCTTGAATCGAAATAAATTTTGTAAATTTTTATTCAAATATTGAATGAAAAAATACTCATTTATCTATATGTTTTATTAATTTAATTCATCATGGCCCAGAAGTAAGATTGCATACTTTGACACGAGAAACCCAATGAATCAGTCATTGCTGTATAGGGATAAACACTGACCTTCTGCTTTCTGCATTCATGTTTATCAGGTGGTGTTCAAAAATGTTTTCGTACTCCCTCCAATATAACTTATAAATGTCTATGAATATCCATGACTATAAAACTAATCTATGGTAAGTTCTCTTTTAAAATAATTCGCTTCAAGTTAATCCCTAATTTCGCATTAAGAGAGATAACAACGGAAGTCAACTGGCAACAAGAAGCATTATTTTGAAAATACCTATTTTGTGTATTTCCCATGTGTATCGCATTTGGAATTGAAACTCTGCTTGAAGGAGCTTGCATGCATATATAATTCTAAAAAGAAAATTATTACCTGTACAAATCATTTTTGTTTGTTTATTACCATTGAAAGATTAACATTTAAATTAATTGATTATTTACAAATTAAATTTAAATACCTTTTTAAAAAATATTGAATTAAAAAAATACACTCTCAAACATAAATAAAGACGTCTGAATATTGTTAAAAGAAAAATATTTGCATCAATTGCTGCTATTTTGAATTAGTTTGTGGTGCATATTTCCGCATTTAAATAAATCCTTTTTTAAAAAAATCCTTTTCTGACCTTCCAAAAATCTTCTTATTGCAAACAAGATCAAATCAGATTACGAAAAACAATGGAACAAAATGGAATTCAATACAACTTTTTTATTAAATAATAATCTGTTGGTCTAAACTAAACTAAACTCTCTGGCACGACAACCCAACGGATGACCAAGGCTGACAATGCCCATATTTGTTTTCTTGACCGAGAGCTTAGGAATGGAAAGCTTATGTCCCGATTAGGTCGTCAAACTAATGCTAAACTCCCATTGTTTAGTTCCCAAGCATGCTTGGTGCTCAGTTTTATCTACTCACCGAAGGGATCAGGAGCTGAAAATCTGTCTGTCTACTGTGATTAATTTTTCGACTTATCAACATAATTTTATAAAGAATTTGAATGAAAAATGTTTTTTATTACTACAATAATGTAGTTATTGTGAGAAGTAGTTGAAATTAATATCCTATTGAAATTAATGTCTATAAGAAAGAGATCATTCTTAATAAATTTGCTTTTTTACGTAACTAAATATTTTAAAGGAGCTAATTTGTGTTTATATTTTTAAAATTTAAATGTGTGTTAATATAAAAAATATTGCAAAAAATAAATATTTTAGGGGAAATCTGAATTTAAATAATAATTCAATGTTTGTATCATGTATGTAGTGTTTAAAATATTAAAATACTTTTTATTTTAAATCAAAAAAAATTAATTTAAATCAAACTGAATATTTTAAGTAATATTTTAATCGTAGGATAAAATCAGCAAAAATGTAATATATTGAATTATTTTGCTTTTAGAAAAATCATGATAGTGAGACTTGGTTGTATTATATTAATTTTTTAAGTATTATAAACGGTGGGATTTGTAGCTATATGATTTATTGCCTTTAAACTGAAGGGAGCAAATGAATTTTAAGTTATAAATGAAGCAATAGATGTCAGCACTAAAAACTCCAACATTTAGAG
Source organism: Latrodectus geometricus (assembly GCA_026290005.1). Classification (NCBI taxonomy): domain Eukaryota; kingdom Metazoa; phylum Arthropoda; class Arachnida; order Araneae; family Theridiidae; genus Latrodectus; species Latrodectus geometricus. The sequence continues at coordinate 181,304 of JAPDSC010077784.1, read as the reverse complement.
TGAATGAATGTCGTTTGTAATTTTGCCATGATTCTTGAGTATCTGCTGAGAATTCTTGAAACAGAAAAAGGAAAAATAACTAGAATTTACATAGATTCAAGCGTATTTTCTTATTTATATGATGCTTTCTTACTATAAATATTACTCCGTGTAAGCTACAGCTTACACAATTAATGACTCTGACTCACATCTAAAGTAATACTGTGGGTTTGTGACTTCTCAAACATTCTGAAAATTAGAATTCTTTCATGAAAAGTTTCCCAATTTGTGTCATAGAGGTTATTATTTTTTATATAACACATTATATTCGTGTTGCTTAGTTGCTTATAGCTTCAATTTATGTTGCTTATTAACACAACTCGAGGGAGAATATCTCATAGGTAACGTAAGAATGGATTCCGTACCAACTTCATACCAGTTTAAGAAATGCTTCCTCTATAACTTAATATTTCTAACGTTTTCAAAATTAGGAGTTATATATAAATAACTTGAGATAACACGATAATAATAACACGTAAACATAAAATAAAAATAAGGGAATATAGCCATTAATATTCTATATATTAATTTAAAAATGATGATATATGATTGCAAAAGTGGTGTTTAAATAACGTGAAGTGACTACAAGTATAATGATAGTAAGCATAATGCGGATCAGTTAGTCAGAGTAAAGTTAATATTTCGATCTCAATGCATAATTTAAGATTCAGAAAAAAGTCATCCACTGAAAAATACTTAAATTATGGAGATAAAAGTAACAATTCGAGCGCAGTGGATTGAAAAAGTTTATTTTTGACACTCTGCATTTATTCCAGTATGTATTTCTCAAATTCCGCTCAAAATATTTTTCCTGGAGTAGTATCAATATCTTTTATGTCATATCGTGACATTTAGCTCTATTACTTCATAAAAAATAGAGAAATTAACAATCATCATTTTTTTAATCTCATCATTTGGTATAAAGGTTTAATCAAGTTATATTCATTTTTCTGCTTGCACAATAAAAGGGAGATATTCCCTTTTTTGTGCATTTGGAATTTTTTATGATTTCACTTTGCACATTTTGTAATAAGTCTTATAATATTACAGAATAATCTAGAATACAATTTGAATCTAAGTTCATTCACAGTGTATTTGTTTTCCCATTGTTTTGTTTTAAGTATTTATTAACGCATTGTCATTTTCTGTTCAGTACATTATAGTATTACTTTGATGTATTGCTTTGATGCATAGTAATTGATTTTATTTCATGCTTAATATACAGTATAAACTGAAACACTTAATTAACATAAAGTGTTATATGGTATGATATAGATATTATATAGCCTATAATTGCTTTGTTTTATTGGCAACATTTTTATAAAGTGTTCATTTGTATGAAATTAATCAAAGAATTTGATTCAAAATAAGTTAGATTTCTTTGAATCAAAGAATGAAAGGAATCTAACTTAATCGAATACCAACCAGTATATGTTTCCTGATTTGTCACAGTTCAAGTATTACTTCTTAATTTCATTCATTGATTCTTAGCAAAATTTTCTATTTATATTAGAAAATGTAAGCACAAATTTTTAGTGTTGAATTGTAAAAGGGTGTCTGTGATGCGAAATGATGATTTTAAAGCATGGGATTACACTAATGGAGATTCAATACTTTTTATAAACTAACCTATTGTTTTCCTTATCTAACTTCTGAGCAGTTATATCCCCTTCGGCCAATCAAATTCTTCGTAAATTTCTACTGAAATGATAACTGATAATGATAACTGAGACTTTTTTTTATTTTCGACCGAAGTAAAAACACAAATGTACATTATTTAAAGTTTCCCACCCAATAAAGATCTTTGCTAAAGATACATTCACAGATAAATAGAAAAATCACGTCTATCAACATTTTTGCTTATTAGATCACAAAAGTCATTGAATAAGTACAGTAAATAAATAAAAAAATATGAAATAACAGAAATCTAAAAGCAAAAACATTCAAGAATGACTCATTATTAAATTGTAATTTATTTCAAAATGGGTAATTTTATTAAACATACCACATTCATTTTCGGCAATTATTTTACGAGATTTTTTTTATAAATTGCTTGAAACATTAAAATTTAGACAAGTTAGATCTTTAATATAGCGCAAAGAAAACACGAAAAAAAAAGTGAAAAGAATGATGACAATTTACAAACATTATTTTAATTTCCATACTCCATTAGTGATTTTCTTATTTATAACTGTTAAGTTTGAAGCCTCAGAATTTCCAAAACTTGGAATACATTAATAATAAGAGTTTGATATTTAAAATAATGGAATTTTTTTCAATCCGGTAATTTTCAAATATAAGTTAACCATTAAATTTATTTCTAACATTCTGTGCAAAAAATTGATTTTCGATTTGTCTTAAAAAAATAACATTCGGGATTATTGAAATTCCAGTTTAACCGAGTTATTTGTCAGTGGAATGTAAAACCTGAAACATAAAAAAAAGTTTTGTAATCTTTTTGGAATTTCTCTCTAACCTTCACAAGGTGTTAAAATTCTTTATTAAAGGGGAGATAAATTCGAGATTGCGGGTAAACTGAACTATATTAATGACTAACTGAAACAAAACCACTCCACTGAAATATAAATCATAACTTCTGCCACGAATACAATAAATTATCAAATAACGAAAACTATCCAATTAAAAATTAAATTCACATATAAATGACTAGAATTCTATTCCTCCCATATATTTATCGGAATCAGATGAAATAATAAAGTAATTTATTAAGAAACCTAACAGGGAATGTGTATGATTTCCTCGAATTTAGTTCAGAATCTAAAAGATTCATGATTTCTTTGTAAAATTAACAATAAGTTCCTACTCAGCCTTATATTTAACCGATACTTAGCTTTACCCATGTTTATTATCAACAAAAATAACTACCCACCCATTGAACCAACCATGAGAAACTAGAAAAGCATAAGTCGTAGTTTATTTTAAATAAAAGAGTCTTATTCTAATTTATTCCCTATTTTAAGGCGAGTTTATTCCCTATTTTAAGGCGAATTTATTCCCTATTTTAAGGCGAGTTATGAATTCAGATAAGCATCCAATTGAGGGCTTATGGTACATTTATTCCTAATTTTTACTTTGTATTTATCAAATAAATGCTGGTTATTTGATGTTTTCATGCTCGTTATCAAATAATAATTCCGAGTTTACTTTAATAAGATTTATATTAAAATTTCTGAATTCAAATAAATTTTAAAATTATGTCATAGTTCAAATGCAACAAAGAATTTGGTCCAACAGAGTATTATATCAAAGGAAACATAAATATAAATATTTCAAGGATGATAATTAAGTTGTTTAGAAAAAAATACCTTTAAAATACTTGTTTTTAAAATAAAATACTGTATAATTATGTGTTACTTAAAAATTGTATTTTAATAGAAATGTCAAAGTAGTTTTTAATCATTTATCAAAGTAATAAATTTTAAGTTGATATAGTAAATAAGGTCAGTGGCACATTTTATTAATAATGGCCTAGGTGGCAGCGACTTTCATTTCGACACTTAGCCATTAACTCAAAAGCACGAAGATTCAATATCCACCTCCAGATGAGACACGAATCCAGAAAAATATATGTACCTTTTGAAGTACATGTATATAAATATATATCTATGGCATGTGAGATTGTAATTACATGTTATATACTATTTTTTAAACTGTCATAAGAACCTCATGACCATATTTATAAAATTAACACTTGAATTACATTTTGTGACAAATGAGGTATTTAATTCTTGTTGCTTTACTTTTCTAAACGCCAACAGATTTTCTTTTCCCTTAGATCCTTCCCTTCTCTCTTTGAAAATCTGAAATAAAGACAAAACCTAAAAATAAGGTAATATAGTGAATGCAAAAAAAATAATATAAAGTATTATAAAAATTGTTCTGCATATGTGGTTAAATGTTTAAACTTCTTTTGGATTTTAAATCACTAATTATAAAGGAAATGACAATTAGGACTATTTTTGAAATTTAATTGCAGTTGGCTGCCTACTCTGTTTAGTGGTCAGCGTGCCTGACTGCAGATAGGGAGGTCTGGGTTTGAATCTCGATTCAGGCATGTATGTACTTTCTCTCTCTCCAGTCTTTGTCCTTCCATTTTAAAAATGAAGGGTGAATGGTTGCCTACCATATAAACTGGTTCCTATGGCATGTGTGCTTATTTGTAAAAAAAAATCTCCAGTTATCCTCTTCAAAGTAAGCATATTAGCATAGAACTCCAAAAATTTCCATCCTAACCTAATTGAAGTTAAGTGAATTAAATGTTATCATTCCTAAAAATTTATCAGTCATATTATAATTAATGATCTATCGCCAAAACTCAATTTTTTTATGAAAAATGTTTGCTAAACATAAAATTTTAAGCCATGTTATACATGCGATACATTTCATTCAGGATCTTGATGAAAAGATGAAATGTAATAAAGCTTATCGAAAGAAAAATCAGTGGAATAAACCTCAAGAAAGCAAGATATAGAATTAGAAATAGAGATCCACTGTTGCCAATAAAAAATTACACCATAGATATCTCAGAATTGATTTTTTTTTTATTTGCACGAAAAAAATTACTGGTTCCGGGAATATTCAGGCAACGGTTGGATGAGGGTGGGAGACTAGTTATATTTAGGGTAGCAGAGGGAGCTCTTTTAAATTCGCATTTGACGAGCAACATGTCACTAAATGGCGTGAAGCAGCTGCCATGCTTTAATCTCGTGACTCCGTTGCCGATAACCGCTGTTTTTAGAAGTTTCGAACGTTAGTCTGAAAGGTTGCTTCCCTTTGGCGATACTTGGCGAGAGGAACAAATTAGTCAAATTAGTACTATACTGCTGGAAAATAATATCAATTTGTATCTCGTAAGATTAATATGAATAAAAATCATAGAAATCCTTTATTATCATCGTCAATATTGTTTTTGATTTTGGAGTAATTATGGTCGAAATCTAGTATTAATAAGTCATATATATGATAGTGTACTCTAAGAATAAAAACTTTCTTTTTACACAGTGATAAAATATGAGGAATTTTAAGAAAATCATTTTATTAATGTATCAAGAAAATTATAAGGAAGTTGAATATGAACTATAAATAATTATCTAATTTTACAAAGACTGTTATTCCATACACACAAAAAAGTTTTCGATTCATAGATTTATTCTCTCAGTCAAAGTATTTGACTCAATGATTCTATGAATCCAAAACTTTTATTATTATGGTCTACACATTTAAGAAATAATTTTTATTATGCACATATTAAATAGTGATTGATGTTGCAGATGATTGAAATGTTTTTTAATCTATTAATAATCTGCTTAATAAATTTAATAGCTAAAAAATGCAATACAATATAGAAAATAGTTTTTCAACGAAGATTAAAAAAAGGAATTTTAATCATAGTTTCTTATAAATTAATAAATTTATCACTAAGTAACTTCAAAAAAGCCTTCAGCACAATTTTCACTCTACATGAAAAAAGAAAATTAAATATGTGTATAGTGATTCTTTTTTTTAATGAATACTTTTGTAAATTAATTCCTGTTTCATCACTGTTGCACCACGAATTATATCAAATATTTTATTTGCTACTGAATTTTAGTATCACATATCAGATACACTTGTCTTTTTGTTAACTGCGATATGTATGGACAAAAATTAAATATTTTTGACTGTCAGCCTTAAAAAAAGCGATATAATTAAATTATATTTATTTCATATATATAAATTGCTGTAGAAGTTTTTCTAATTTATAAGCGTATTCAGTTGCAATTAATGCTACTTATATTTAAGTTAATAAGAATTATTTCCATAGAAAAAAATTGATATTTTCTTTTATATTTTAAATTTAACTTTGAATCTTACTATGCAGAACATTAAATTACAAATGTAATGAATATTAAAAAAAATAATAACACATCATAAAAGCTGTAAAAAAATAATAATAATCAAGAGTGGTTCTATTGTAAATGGTGTTATTCTAAAAGTGTTCTTATTAAAACGAAAGTTGTGAGAAATTCATTCAAGGTGTAACTGGTTCTTCCCCAAATGCGTCCACTGCTTCTTTCATCTGAATTTATATATTTTCATATCATTTAAAACGTATTCTTTTCTTCAACTCAACTTGTATTTTCTTTTGAGGTAATAATTTATTGATTTTAATTAACGCACACACGCAGCATATAAATTTACATAAAATAATCCATTTAAAATAAATTCTTAAATAAAACAAAAATTAATTTTATAATCAAGAAAAAGATCAAAAATTAGATACTTTGTGATAGTGATTGGGTTTTATTAAATAGGTACCAGACCTTTCAACCGACAGTTTAGCATTATTTATTTCAATTTAATTTAAATTAATTTATCTTATTAATATATTTATGTGGAGTGTTCGAATTTAGCTTAGGTTCATAATATGAAGATTTCGACAGTTTTTTTCTTTACATCTGACACTCACACATACACGGTCTTAAAAGTCAAAGAGATTTAATAAAATTTTCATGCCTATTTATTTTGTCCTTCAGATGGTATCTTTTGACATAAAAAATAATTAAAGAAATTTTCAAATTACCACGAATTACAATTCCTTTTCTTTATCCTTTTTTTAAAAATCTATAAAAATAATAATTAGTTTAAAAATGGTTTAAAATAAGTAGCTAATAATAAAAAATATAAATTTAGAATTTATTCTCCTATTATATTAAACAAGTTAATATAAATTAATCAATATTTCATTTATTTCTAGTCTTATTCGATATTCATAGTAGTCTCCAAAGTCATAAGGCTATTAAAACAAAATCAAACTCATAATTTTGAGGACAGTTGAGCAAAGCTTGTTCCTTTCGAGAAAAATAAAACTCTTAATTTTTTACAGGTAGTTGCAAATATAGCAAATGAATATTTACAAACAAGTGCAAATTTCTATCTAAGTTAAAAAGACATGGCTTTATCTCCTAATTCTAGTTGGAGTTCTAAATATAAAAAATCAAAATGTAATTTTTATTATATTACTAAGAAAAAGTTCCTACTCTTTTTACTATTACTGTTGTCAAGATTTCTTTGTCATCAATGTTGATTACCAGACATCTGGTAACGATTCATTGTAATCTTCAGAAGTTTTGAAAAATTGATAGGAATCAACAGTAACCTTAGAATGATCAATTGTAACAGGAGACGAATGGTGATAGCTACCAGAGGCCTTGTAACTAACAGTAGTTGTTAGTCACCAGAAACCTTAGAATGATCAACTGTAATGAGAAGACAGTGTATAACAACAAATTGGTTATAAAGTGTCACCTCATTACTGGATGACTGTTAGTGCAAAGTATGAAAAACCTAATAACTAACAATATTAGTCACCAGAAACCTAGAAAAGATGACGGATAATCATGAAAAAAATTTAGTAAATCTCTATATTGTCGGGAATCTGCATAATTTTAGACATTCTAATAAAATTGTAAAATATATCATTGCCAAATTAGCGATAAAACATTAAACGTGGTAAGCCCCATTGACTAAATCCGCTGTCAGTCATCCGGAGGAAGTATTAGTAGAAAACGTTCGCGTTGTTCAACAAGGAATATATTACACGACATTTTCAACGCAATTTTCTCTTCTCTTGCGAGCACATTTTTTTTTTTCATTCTTTTTTTGAAATCTCCCCATTCTATATTTTTTTAAGTTGCTTTCAACCCCTCTGTCAGGGCGTCCGCTCTTCACGCCGTTAAGTGAGACGTCGAAAAATCTTAAGGCGTGAGTCAGATTCTGAAACATATTTATACAAGGAGATATTGAGAAAAACAAAAATGATTAGATTTCCCCCTTTATGTATTTCCCTTATCTTTGAAATGAATAAGAGGGAAGAAGCTAATTATCAGTATTAAATTAACATTTGTCGTAAATCTAATCAAAATATTCATTCCCAGAAGTAAATGAACATTTTGTTTTTTCTATGCTGTAATGATATGTTTTTCATTTTTACCATGTAAGTTTCACGAAAACATTAATATTAAAATAAAATAAAAAAATAATTTTATATTTGCTGAGTAACATTCTTTTTAAGTATTACCTAATGAGAATGCAATGTGAAAAATTACAAAAATTAAAATGGTCACTTCATTATTGAGTTTTTAGAACTCTTTCTAAAACAGTGGTTTTATTTTATAAGAGGTATAAACTTCTCATATAATATCATTCTGAAAAATTTCATCTAAGAACTAAATAAAAAGTAATGAATAAGTGTTTGAATTACACTTATTCATTACTTTTCAATATATGATAAAATATGTACTTAAAAAGAACATAAAATGGAACATTTTATGTATCATTAGTAGTTTTTAGTAAAATTACATTTAAAACTGGTTAAAGCTTAAAATTTATGATAAAAAATATGCGGAACTGCATCATTATATTGTTTTATCTTAAAGTAATGATATCACAGCAAATATTTTAATTACGTCCTTCAAAGTCGAATATAAAGCAAAATAAGTGTAAAATAACTCATGACGGCTTACTATCTAGTTATACTAGAAGTAAATTATTCCTTTACTAAATTATTCCTTGCTTGAGATTCTGAGAACTTTTTTTAGTAAAAAATTGTTCTGATTTGCTAAGATCTTCCTGTTACTTGTCAGACCTTATTAGAGTCATGCTGAGAATCTTATAGGAATTAAATATTCGTGGGTCCCAAGAAGTTGTCCTATTGTTAGCATGGAATTGATAAAAAAAATGTTTCTTAATTCAACTTTGGCTCATAGTTAAGAGGTGCTTGATATATAATGACAGAAGTTATCCCATAATATTTAGATGATATAGTCTAAAGTGCCTCCACGTAGTTTTGCAACACAAAAAGACAGAATCTGAATCCAAAAGACATAAATAAGTTTTTATCTTAAATATAGCCAATAATAAAGTTGGCAATATAGCACAATTGTACAGCACATTGAAGACATTAAATGGTATATAATCAATCACCATGTACGTTTAGATGAGGAAATGGAATTTGAACTGACATTCCCTTCTTCTTTTCAGAGTACAGCAACTGAAAACTATTAGACTTAAAATATACCGTGAGCTTAGCGACCCTCAAAAGAAACTATAACTCGTTCGGCTTTTAATGATTCAAAGCTTATGCAATATTGGTTCATTTATAAATTGAATTACTGCAGCTATAAGCTAGAAACAGCCTAATCAAGAAATGGGTAACATTTTTATCCATAAAGATATATTTATTGTAAAATAAAAGGCTTTACTTTATTGCATAGACGACAGTAAGAATCAAAACACTTTACCACTCAAACTATTTTGAGCCATGGAGTAAAATTGAATACACACCATACGTTTTATTAAAAAACCATAAAAGTAAATAAAATATATTTCAGTAAAAGTTTTCATTAGTGTGTTTAAAAGCAAATTATAGTTATATAAAAAGTAACAAAACGGAAAGTTTGGGCAAAAATATTCTTGCTCTTATATTTGTTAAATTTACTGTGTGTGAAAGCTTCAAAATTAAATTCTACTAAAAATATTTAAAATTTACAAACGAAATTGCATTAAGTTTTGAAAAAAATAAATAAAGGGTTATGGAGTTAAAGCATTAGTTTACGATGACAAAAACCCAATTTTAGTATTCGTTATAATTTTTGGGAAGCTTGTACACCAAATTTCTATAATTATATAAGAAACAATTTTTCTAAAGTTCATGTCTTGAAACAGACTTTTGTCCATGCATAGAATTAAGATTTCTGTCTCAAAGGAAATTTAAGAGGACAAATCTACCTCTCTCTTTTATTAAACACTAAAAAACAAGCCTTTTGTTAATTAATATGCTTTCTAAGTATTTTGCTGAACATAATGTTTCTATGCTATCCAAAAAAAAGGTTTTAAAAGTTTGAATGCATAAATCATAGATATGTGAAAGATTACAGGCAATTATAAAGATATTCACATTAGGTTATAAATATTACATTAAACACTTGTGCACATGTAGTTATATAGAAACATTCCGAATTAAACCTATCAATTAAAAAATCAAATTCAAGTAAATTATAATCTCTCCAAACTTTATAATTAATGGGAAATGTGATAGCAATGATACCAAAGTTTACGTTATCCTTTTTCTCAAAAGAGGTATAAAAGTGACATTTTACTGGGAGCATTTTTGGAATACTGAGACATTTAGACATTACGTCTATTTATCATCGGTCTTATAGAAGATAGTAGGTAGGCACAAAATATGATAGACAGACGTAATATGTAACCAAATTAAGACTCATTATAATTAAGCACTCCATTATATAAAAAAACAAAATGGAAACGCCAATCGAAATTTTTTTCACTACACTGCATCATACTAACTTAATGATAGCAGAATCTTAATATA
>JAPDSC010077784.1:137282-170772 GCA_026290005.1 Latrodectus geometricus | reverse complement strand
ATATATATATATATATATATATATATATGACTAATTGAAAAATACTGCTTAAATTTGTACGCGTTATTCAACAAATTATATTTTATAAATCGTAAACAGAATCCAAGCAAAATGCAAAAGTCTTAAAATATTCATTGAAGAAATAATCTAATACACACAGCATTGAGAATAAAGAACCATAGATATTTAAATTGAAATTAAATCAGATTTTTTATGTGTTTTGTATTGAAAATATTCATACCTTACGTAGCAAAATTATTTTTTAAAGAACGTTCGTCAAAAATTATCATTCTAAAGAAATCCAAGTTGTGAAGCACAGTGACTAAATATAAAATAAAGGGAAAAAATTCATAGAGTTGGAAACTTTAGATTCAAAATCCATTTTTGGGTACTTTGAAGATAGATGACTATTTAGTTTATTCTAAATTTGAAGATAACTCAAATATAGAGATTTTTATCTCTTTAAAAACACGTGTGTTATATATTTTTGTTAGAAATATTCAGTCAGTATGCTCAGGAGACCTATCCACGATGCTTTGAAAAGTATTTTTGTACAATGAAAAATATATGAGCATGCGAGTATCATATATATCGATGTATCTCTCTGTGACTACATAACTAAATAAACACGTAACATTTTATTTTCATAATTCGCACTTTATGGAGTTTTTCCAACCTTGAAAAATAAAAAAAAACAGAATCACTCTTCCCCATTTGCAGGAACGGAAAGAATTTAGCACAAAGCTATAAAAAAATATACTACACGTGAAATTTAGAAGAATAAATGCGTGAAATAGTCTACAGATTATCCCATCCAAGATGGCACATCGCTCACTTTCCGAAACGCCATCTATCACTCAAGTTGGGAACCACCCAAAAATATTTTCAATCGACTAGACGGCAATATAACAACGGAGTAAAAGAAAAATTACATATACAAAAAAATAGTTCTGTTCTTGTATTTATTATATGGATGAATATCATGTGTTTCAGGTAAAGCTAGCTTTTTCCTCCTTTTTTTTTGAGGATTGTATCGTATAACAAACTGAAAATAGGAACTTTTTCTGGCAAACAGTTTTTTAATGTTTTCCGTGTCAGTGAAAAAAGCGTGACGGCAAAATATTCTACGCTGCGGTAGGTTTAATAACCATGATGTCTTTTGTGTTGCGGAATGCTATTTTCAAACATTTATTCAGTTTAAAATAGCATTCTTAGTAGGAAATAGAAAGTATGAAGCAATTAAGCAATTATTTAATTGAAAATTAGCTGTGTCGATGAAATTATCAAGAGTCTTTGTGAAGTTTTGGCGTATGATAGTCATTTAAAGCTAAGTCTTCTTTTTATAAAAAGAAAAACGACATGATAGCCTTTCATTCTAAAATATTTTCCTGACACTATTGTATTTTAAATAATATATAATTACTATTTTTACCAAATGGAATTTAAAGTTTTAAATGGATTTTATTAACTTTCGTTTCCATAATTTTTTTTTCTTAACTTGAAAAATAAAAATATGTTTTAGTATACAGAACTTTATTTAAATCAATATAAATTTGTATTTATTTTTTAAGTAAAAGTGTTTTTAAGAATAAAAAATTTATTTAGCTCTGTCATAAAACTAAATTTATTAGTTTTTAAACAACTAGAATTCTGAATTTATTCATTTGTAGAATTTATTCATTTATAGTCATTAGTAGCCACCAATAAAAATTATCTTTTTAGAATTTTCATTTATTTTTTTATTGTTAAAGTATTGAATTTAATCGCCTTATGTTTTAATTTTTTAGCAAATTAACTGTACCTTAAAAAATATTTTATTCTAAAACAGCATTTTCAACATTTTTTTAAAAACTAGCTTTTTGCTTAATTTTTTTATTAAATATAATTGGAAAAGAGCATGAAACTATTTGGTAGAAATTTCACCAACTTTCTAAGTAAATGGGATACTACACCAAAATTCATTCCGATATTAAATTTGATCACATGTCACGGTGCATAATATAAATATGGGACAAGCCAAAATTCTTGATTTAGTGGATGCCGTATCTTCTATCAATAATAGAAAAAAGTAACGCAGATAAGTTTCAGAAATATAAGGAAGCCGACGATAACGTTCCAGCAATCACGTGATTAAACGCGGAAGTTATTCAACAAGTCATTATAGAGTTTTTTTTAATGCATATGATTTCTTTTTTTTAACTGTTTCTAATATCATCTCTCTGAATATTTAAAGCTAATTAAAATTGATGGATGAATCCTGCCTCGATGAGGAATTATAAACTCGAAAATATGATTCGAATAAGAAGGCAAAAAATTATTAACTATATGTCAAGCAGCCGGCATTTTCAAATAGGGGAATTTTAATTAGTTAATTTGTTTTCTTTTCTAGTTATTCAAATAGAGAAGATATCCTTTTCATTTTCTTGAATAACCAATGGTATGTGTTATCGAAATACATAAAACTATCTTAATGTGTTTAAAGCTTATAATATTATGTAATATAATTGAATCTTATCGTTTTTTTCCCGAAATTCCAATTCATTAATCTCTAAAAAATTTATAAGATAACGACAAAACTTTTCAATTTTTTAGCTTTAATAGGAATTCAAGTTTTAAGTTATAGCCATGATAATTCTCTATTTAAATGTTCATTTACTTTTCATTATTTTAATTTAGTGATTAAATCTATAGCTTGGAGAGGTCATGGAGTCGTTGTTTAAAAGTTTTGCAAGTAATCGTTCTATGATTTGTGATTGCACTTTAATAAATATTCTCTTCAGAAGTTCTTCAATCCACTCAGAGTTTTTAATCTCAGCTCTGATTATCGGGAAAAGGAAAATTTCTGGCATGATTTCATAACATCTTTAATCTAATAACTGGAAAAAAGATGTGAAATATGATCTATTTACATGTGTAAGCTTTATAATTCCTTATACAGAAAATGAAGATATTGAAGAATGTAGGTAAGAATGTATATTATACCGATTATATATTTAACACCAATAATTATTATACAAGGAAGAACAAACATCAAAATTACAGTAACTCATAAACATTTTCATAAATATTTTAAGCAATGTAAAATATACAAACGTTAATCACCATTATTTGTTACGCCTTTTGCATTATTCGTAAGTAATAATGATTACATATTATACGATGAGAAACTCAATAACAAGTAATACTGAATATTGAGTTTCTCATCTTATAATTTGTACTCGTTATTGAGTGGTACTTGTTATTGAGAACCACATCTTTTATAATTGTGTACTCATCATATAATAGTACTCATCTTATAATTGTGTATAATAAAAAGAGATACTTGTGTGTCAATGTCAGTGTCAATGTCAATCAGCAATGAGGAAAGTGATACATTTCTCATTGCTAATTTTTTGTAAACTAGGAAAATGCGACTACTCACCAAAATATCTGTAAGTTGCAAATTTTAAAAGTTACAATTTCTATAAGAATGAATTTAATCTTTGGTAATTGTTCATTTCACTTTAATCAAGCTTTTCATACTGGGTAAATCGTAAAAGGCGAGTAGTGATAACAATAAATAGTGAATTGAAGAATCTCCAAAATGACTATGGAGTTAATTTAGTAGTGTGGTGTTCAAATGACAAATAGATCAAGGATGTGTAATGCTGCCAGATTAGTATTTAAATTATATAATTATTAATATATGTAATTTGTAACAAGACAAAGGAAAGAAATGGTGCAAAGAAGAAGGAATGTGTCTTTAGGGCAACTTCAAAACTCAAAAATTGGCTTTGTGAAATTTTTATGCAGTTGATGGCTTTATCTCTCACATATTTAGGAAGCTTAATTATCAATTTTTTTTAAAGTTCTAATAAGGTACCACTCAGTTCTTTATATAAAATTATTACCATGAAAATTCCTGTACCAAAATTGTAATATAGAACAGTAAGAAGATCCTGTGGTATAAGAATGATTAGCGCTTTCATATAAAAAGGCTGTTGGCAGCTGCAGTCACGCCTACAATGTATTTTAATAAAGAAATTGTAGAATTGGTCTCTCATGAAGGAACTACACAAGAACGTTGTTGACAAAAAAAAGAAATGTTGTAGTGTCTTTAATAAGAAATGCTTCTCATTTTAATAGAAGATAAATGGCAACATACTGGGAGCAGCTTACTATAATGTAAAATTTCTACTTGCATCCATAGAGATCCCTTGAATAGTTGCAGAATAAGTAATCGATATGCTAGGACGGTCATATGCAACACCATGCTGAATAATAGAGGCCCGCTATCACTAAAAGACTGGAATATTGACAGATTTAATTCATGAAGAGCATACAGACATAACACGAGTCCTGAACCATGAAACGGACTAATAGGAGGAGTTACAACAGAGTGAGACTATAAATATCTGCATAAACTATTCAACGTCATTTGCAGCAGCACGGTATTATAAGCTTAGGGACCATAGCTTTGACTCTCCTTGACGCACCATCGTACACGTAGTCTGAAATTGGGCAATCATTGATGTACTGGGCGCAACATCATGTTTTCAGATGAATCCCGATTTTGTTAATATCATCGTGCTAGTCATATACGTGTTTGGTGACATCTGGATACACATTACCACATGTATTTGACATAGTAATACTAACCCATAATCTAGAATAAAGAAATGGCGTGTCGCTGAATACATGTTTCAATAATATCTTGTTTGCGTTCATGACACTTTGAACAGTAACCGTTAAATTGTTTTAGGTTGAGATCTACCCTTTATTAAGCCTCACAAAATGTTCTGTTTCAGCAGGATCACTCTGGATTACAAGTTGCTGGTAATGTGATGATAACAATGAACTGCGTCATCAGGCTGAAATTGATTAGGGAAATTTATTTTTACATATAATCAAAACTCTGGTTGACCCAATACCCAGAAATTTAATCTCTGTTACTGTTAGCAAAAATGATTATTATGAGCAGTGATAAGGGATCTATGACAAAAAAATTTCTTGAAAATTTATTATTTATACTATTATGTATTTTTCTAATAAACATCACTTTTTATTTATCTTTTTCCTGATGTATAAATTTTAATTCCCAATAGTGTAAAAGATTAGATTAAAAAATGATATTCCGTAACTATTTCTACCATATTTGCCAAAAAGAATTCTTTTAAATAAGTCATTATAATTAAGCCTATTAAATTTAGATATTTAGTTAAATTCAGTTTTTCCTCGAATGAGTTTTAAAAAAGTTTTACTGCTTTGTAAAATTTATTTTTATTTGAGGAATTCATAAATACACTTCAGACCAAAAATGTTCAATAAAATCATCTTCAAATGATTTTTCATAAAGTAATAAAATGGCATTATTTATTAGTTTCACTTGATTGACGATAAAATTATTTAATTTTTCTTCTGTTAATAAAAATAATAACTATTGCTTAAAAATTGAAAACAAATAAACAATATTTTTGGAAGGAATTTAAAATTGCTAGTAATTTGAAAATAAAATAATAAAAAAGAAAAAGGAAATCGTCTTTAATGCAAAACAAATTTATATGCATCTTTGAAATGCTGAATCATCCATCTTTAACACATGACTATGATTTTCAAAATGCACATGAATATTTTTAGCTTTTAAAAATAATTATATTAATTTATTAACCATTAAAGTGTCTACGGAAAATCAGCATAAGTAATTTTTATCACATTCTTCTCTTCTCAAAACATTCAAGTAAATTAAAGCAAATGATTTTCATCATAAAAACGATTACATCTATAAAGTTCGATTAAAGCTTTTACCACAAAATGCAGCTCGATTGATAACATCTCTGTTCTTATTCAAACCGGACTTTATGAGAAATGAGTTTTATTGCTTTGGAGTATAATAATGACAATAAGAAAATTTTCAAACTATAAAAAGCAAATACTTTTTCATTACCTGAAATACACTTTAAAGAAATAATATTTAATATTAAGAACTGTGTTCTATAACACCATTTTATTACTATACTTAATACGATATCTGTGGTGCTGCCATCTGTTGTAAAAATATAATAAACCCTAAATTGCAAAACAAACATTTATTGAAAAATCACACAAGTGTTACTATAAAAATAATATGTTCCTCAATATTTTAAAAACTTTTCTTGTAATCAACTTATTGAAACATATATTTATTAAAAAATGCTTGCGAGTTTATTATTGGATTATGATTTTATTTTTCTATAAGTTTGGCACATTTTAGGGATTATTCCATTACTTTTTTTTATATTTTCAAATTTTATTCCCGCGCAAATTCTGTAATCACTGAAAATGATGTTATTGGTATGAGAAAAAATTGTACCCAAGAAATTTCTGTTATTTTATTTTATTTAAAATTCACTTCACAACAATTTAATTACCAACAACAACTAATGTTTAATATGTTACGATTATAGACTATAAATGTCAAAATTCTACATTCTTTGTATTTATTATTATTATAATTGTCATTATAAACATACAATTCGCAGAGCTATTAGAATAATCTGTGAATTTTAAAAAGTAAATTATCCACATATGTAAAAAAAAATATATTAATCTGAATAATCTGCAAATTTTGAGAAATGCATAAAATCAATTAAAGAATGTATGATAATTTTTTTATTTACTAATATATTATATTCTTTTTATTTATTTATATACACATAGCTTCAAAATATATATGCTGAAACGCACATAAAGCAAACATCTAATTATTAGCTACTATTAAAATCACATAACGTTTTGCAAAATCGAAACTATTTTTCTAATTACGTGGCTTATTAAACTGTGGTTATTTAATACATTTTTAGACTCTCCATACAATAATCTTTAGCTGATATGAATATTCAAATCATCAACTTTAATATAAATAAATGAAAGGTTTGTATATCATAAACTAATACATGCAATACGGTGCAGATGAGCACCAGATTGTACCTTAAGGTCAACGGGTTTGGATACTCTCCCATCACCAAGTGCCTCATAATTTTGGTCACCCCTGAGCTGGCACTCTCCTCTCCACATTACGCCACACCAGCGAAAGAACTTTGGACGTCGCAGATTAACGAGGACACATTTTCCAACCCATGGAGCTCAAGTAAACCACGATAAAATCCTCTATTGTTTAAATTCTGACAATACTATTACCGAAGCTAAGCACCAAAAGTTGGGAGTAACATTTCACGCTGTGTTTATCATTTTTTGAATCACTGATACGAAGTTATTAGATATTGGAAAGTTATCTAAATATTTTAACTTAAGAAATAAAAGGATAACTATTTATCATTTGCTATAAATAAAAAGCTTAAATATTTTTGCCAATTTTTTTTTTTTATAAATGTGCTTGAAAATTAATTATGAAGACTGAATGTATGAGTTTCTCTCAATGCTCTAAGAGTGTGTTAATCATGTGTTTCTCGAACACTTTATCAATAGATACACCAAAATATAGACCCAACCAAATGTTTGCTTATTTTTAATTATTATTTTTTAAGTAAAAATACAGACTCTTGCATTTTAAACTCTAACTTTACACAGGAATAGCGAAAAATGCCCTGAAACTTTTGGTTGTTCTGCGGCCATTGTTAATTCAACCAAGGATCGATAATATCGCATGACGTGATGTATTTTCTTCAAATTTTATTAAATTATACAAAATATATAAGCTTATAATTATTAAATAAAAGAAATTGATTTTATGATGTTCATCATTGAATAGTATAAAAATGAATTTTTTCACAATGCTTTTTAATAATTGTAAATAGGACATGAAGTATTGCTAAAAGATATTTATAATTAACAGAGTAAATAAGTATTCTAAAAAGATGAAAATTCAGAGTTGAAAAGTTTGCTAATGAGGACATTATAATATAAAAAATATTTTTGAAATAAATGCATTTTTCATAGAAGTAATGTATATAACATCTTAGTTTCCATATAATAAAGGAACCATTCAATAAAAATGTAATGTATTTTGTTATTTTCCACAGAGAAAATTATTAAGAAATTGAATTTTTTTCTTATAGTTTTGATTGTAATTACAGTCAAACAACCTGTTTTATAATACATCTTTTTTGATGAAAATACAGATACCCGCAGAAAAAAACTAATAATGATTTTTAACCACATCTCCAAATATTGCGTTTTTAAGCCATAGTGATTTATATTTATTCTAAAAATTTGTTGCAGAGTTAAGTGAACCGTTGCACCTGTTCTATTTAGTATAATATCTTTTTGATGACTTTCTTGGCAACAGAGGTAGACTTCCTAGTCTGCCTATCATTAAATCGAGCCCGTGGTCGCATGTTTACTTATGCCGTTTGTCGCCGACGTCTCTTCAACATCACGAAGACTCCACCTAAATCCTTAATGTGTTTTGTTCTATTTTTGAATCTACTTCTGTGATTAGTAATTACACCTCGTTGGAAAGAAATGAGAAATTATGTAAATAACAATAGAAACTATATGCCATTTTTGCTGCTGAAAACTGGATTAAATAGGTGAACAAAAAGTACAGCAAGCCATTGAAAGCTTTTACAAATGTAACTTTGTTTATATACTGTATCCATCACGCAAACGATTTTTTATTTGTGCTCTTTAATAGGGAAAAAGTAAATGCTATAACATACGAATTAGGAGGAATCAGAGGGAAAATATGGAGAAAAGGGAAAAGATACAGTAATTGTAATAATTTATGTAGTCTTTTTAAGAATAGTCTCTTCATAACTATTACAAAAAGACTACTGTTTTTAATAGTAGTCTTTTTGTAATAGTTAAGTAAATTTGATATCGAAATAAGAAAAATAAAGACGATTTAATATCGAAAATAATTATCGATATGAACTCGTCTGTTTTGCGGATATGAAACTGTACATCATAATACATTGTATTCAATAAAATAAATAAAAGTTTCTGTTAAATTAACATATTTATATTTGTTTTTATTCACTCAAAATTATCACATTTCCAATTCATTCAAAAAGTTGAATCAAGGTACTTATATTAACTTTTATGACAGTTTCTTTTTGTAACTATATAATGCTTGGTGTACTTGTATACTTACTGCTAGGTTATATAGAATACGATGTCAAATACATAACAAAGAAGAATGAAGTACATTTTATAAATTTTTTAAAAACGAAATATCACAAATTAATGATATGAAATTATGAATGTATGTAAGAAATTCCGTAGTTGAGTCATTAACTTTTCACGTGGTAATTTCATTTCATTTTTTTTCTTTCTGTATTCTTACGCATTTCGAAAAAAAAGGAAAGAAAAATACTAACATTCGGCATAAAATAATTAAATTAAACACAAGAGTAACAAGGATAATCATTGTCTACCCTAACAGGATGGTGACATATCATCCAAGAATTTATATCTCAGTGGAAGTTAAAAATACATTACATATTTTTATTTTTAAATGAAACGCAAAAAAAAGTATAAAATTAGTTAAACTTTTAAAAATCAAAATATTATGATAGAAAATCAATAACATTTCCCAAAATGCTTTAATACAAAAAAGATAGGTCGAAAATAACAAATTTGTTGAATATTCTTGTAAAAACAAATCCACGTTTATAAAATAAAAAGAAATTACAATGGTATAGCATTCACAAAAATCTGCCAAATTCTACAGATGGCGAAAAATTTATATTAGCAAGTATGTGAACTCTCTATTATTTTGGAATGAAATACATTTCAATTTTTCTTAATTTATTATGAATTACTTTAAATCTAAATTAGATTCGCTAATTAATTTAAATCCAAATAAATAATAATTTTACGTCAAATAATAGTTACCAGTCAAATAATAGTGAAAGAATTGTCCTGGGATTTTATTCTAATTAACGCTTTTTAATTTATTTTCAAATTCAAGTATAAATAAGATTACATGTTTATAGTCATTAAATTTTATAAATAATTGACTTTATAACAATCAACAATAGTAATATTTTAATTCAATTTTGAAACCTGATAAAAAATCAATATTTAATCGAATAAGAAAATGGAATTTAGCCAAATATATTTGTGAAATTTATGTTCAAAAGAAAATGTTTTGAGAAAACAAAAATTGCATTAATTTTGTATTTTTTTAAAAAAAGAATAAATTAATATTTTTTAAAGAAACTATTTGCTTTTGTTAGAATCATTTACTTAAAATTCTGATTTGTGCTTCAATAAAAATGTGAGTTTTTAGGAGTTAATGTCATTATTTAACGTAAATATTCATTTTTTAAAATTAATAACTATTTTAAATTTAAAAAGAAAAATACACTTTAAAATAAATGTTATTTTTGTTACTGTACCAATTTATTCTAATGAGAAACGATATAAAAGCGTCATAGACTATAAAATAGGAAGAGATATGGAAAAATGTAAAATTATTTTGTGAAACATAATTATGAACAATTATTCATAAATTTTAAAAATCAAAATTCTTGTATTTCAGTGTGTAGCATTAAGGAATATATGCTCATTTTGAAACTCCTAAAAATATTTCTCGCATAATTGAAATTTAAGTATAAGCCATTGAAGAGAAGTTTTATTTTAGAAACATGAATGAAAATATTGCTTTGAATAGTTAAATAAAATCGGACTTATTGTTAAATTCATGTCAATCCCAGTTGTATATTAAAATCATATGGCTTCAAGAAAAATCTGTAAAAATTTTCCAAAAAAATGATGCTAAATTTTATAACAAAATTGCTTACAGGATAAAATGTCTTCAAAAATCACATTAGCGTACATGTCTGTAATTGAAGATTATCATTTATAAACGCAAAGTAAAATGAAGTAAAATATATTTATTTTATTTATAACAGACGTAATCGATTAATTTAAATATCAATAATTAATTATAAATCAATTAATAATCGAATGTTATCACTCAATCAATTTAAATATTTATTATTAATCAAATCAATTTGAAGCTGCCGGTAGAATCTGTATACAAGGTCAAAATCATTACTTTTATAATAACAAAAATCACACACAAAAAATAGTTTTCAATATAAAATTATTGCTAAACATAAACTGTCTAAAATAATTTAAAATAACTCAGTTACAATTTTCTGAATTGAAATTTTATAGTAAAGTAATTAAAACACTCAAATTGAAGATAATAACTTAACTCTTTTGAAAAACATTTGGCATAAAAATAGGTATTAACGAAAAAAAAATTCGAATCAATGTTATAAAAATAATGCATCCCATAAAAGCGCAAAGAAATGTAGCAAATCATTTATTACATGGAATTCATAAATTATTTTAGTTTGATTGTGATTGTCTTCTTTTGAAAGAAAAATTTTTGAGATTATTTTAACTTTTTGTATAGTTCAGTTGCATTTATATCATTAAGTAAAGCAAAAACATTTTTATTAAAATATAAAATAAAAACATGTTTAATGGCTAAATTATACTTGATAAAAATGCATTCATTATCAATTCAAAAATAGTACTTAAATTATATATTTCTAAGCAAATTTCTGAGTCAAACAACTTAGTTTTCTAAAATGTAAATAAAAATGCTTAAAAATAACTTTTGAAAATACTTTAAGAGTTAGTTTTGAAAAGTTACTAAGTGTGTTGAAGTTACAATTTCAAAATAAGTTGTTTTATAATAATTATATTAAATTTTTTCAAAGAAGCTTTGATAACATAACAAACAATTTTGACTGAAATTGTTTATATTTAAGCAGTCACTTAATAATTTTAGGAAGTTTTATAAAAAAAAGGCCAAAACTTTTTTAGAATTTTAAAATGTAATATTATCTTAAATAATTGCTTAAATCAAATCTGAAATTTAATCTAACACTTAAAATCAAATTAAAATAAAAAGAAATGGGATACTATATTTCAAAAGAATACAATAAAAAGCTGATTCATTTTCTAATTTAAGAGAAGCAAATTATAATTTTTTCATAGAACGATGTCTTGTTCTTTGTTGAATAAGCTTTCATTCTAACTGCCAACTTGAGAAATAAAAAATATAAAGTACTGTTGCCACATGAGTCTAATAAAAAAAGAGTAAAAAAATAAATGTTTTTATCTAAGTGCTGAAGTGGTGAAAAAAAAATGGTTGTGATTTGAGTCATGCAACAAAGCATCAAATTTCGTAATCATCGCATCCTCTTCCATGATATTTTATTTTTATTTATGTATCCAAAGGGTTTGTATAAAAATAGAGTTTGCTTTTCATATAAACGGTTGAAATATAAACATTAATCAAAGACTGTCAAGAAGAATCATTGATCCAGTCTAATATTATCGCTTCAAGACTGGGGCTGTCAACAAATTAAAAGAGAATATTTCGTTTTTCTTATTAGATATTTCTTTGTTTTTTCTCTACCCATAAATCAATAAAGATTTATCCCCTATTAATCGCTTAATCGGATTATGTTGGGTGTGAATAAATTGGAAAAATAGTTTTTGTTTTCTTATTTTTCATCCGCAATGTAATTTCTTAGAAGATTTGTATATCCTCATAAGAAGTTTGGCAAGTTAAAGGAAAGGTATTTTATTCCTAACTTTCGATGCAATTTTAATTCCATCATGTTAAAGTACAAAAAACTGCTAGCGCATCACACATCTGTTGAAATGAAATTCTAAACTCATGTACAATTTTTTACTCTAAATTTTCATGTACTTAAACTACAATTTCATTTCCAATATTAGAAAAGATTTTAAAATACTTATGTTAGAAATGAACAAAAAATAACTTCTATGAAAAGAGCTTTAAAGATACCGTTTTGGCCGAGATGTTTTTTTCATAGAATGTTCCAATGTATTTTATCTGGTATGGTGTGAATTTGAGGGAAGTGTGAAATCACAGGATTAAATTTTGCCAATAGATCGGATTTACAATTATGAGGTGGCTGTTTGAATTTAGCAGGCATAGGCACAAAGATGCAATCGTTAATGCATTGTATAACTTATTTATTAAATTCAAATGTTTTTCTAATTTTTCATATTTACTTAGAAATAGAAGAGGAAAATGTAAAATTATTGCCAAAATAGCAACAGTTCGCTATTATTTTTCCACCAAATTGAGAATTGGAATTTAATTAGCAACCCTAATTAGCGTCGATTGGTTCGTTCTAAAGGATGGCAACCATATAAGAAATTACGAAAAAGATGGCGGCACTCTTGAATCACTAACCTTAACAACATATAATAATCCAGTAAAAGAATTAATTTTTTAAATGCGATTCAACCCATCAGAAAATATTTTCAATAAAATTCTTACCTTCAATTTTCCGCATGATATTCAAAAAAGCTCGAATTTCACAAACAAAATTTTCCATCATTGTAAGGATGGCAAAAATTGTAATTATAAATCTCTTTATTTTTTGTTTAAAGTAACAATAGCAGTTTATTAATAATATTGCCTAATATTTTAAAACTGCTATATTAGCAGACATGCATGAAATTTTATGTCTATTATAGCGATTATGAAACACTACTAGTCAAGAAATTGTTTTAAATATTTATGTATCAGTCTTTACATACGGTATAAGAAAATAAGATTACAACATATGTGTTGAAATCTATCAACAAATTGCATTTTTATGAATACATGAGAAAAAACAAATGGAAGTATACTTATAGATATTTATTATCTGATTCTTCTTTGTTTAAGTTCAGCATGCAAGCATTGAAAATCATCTAGTGTTGGATGATTTTGGGAGAATCATTCACAGATGCGAATATAGATGCTTTTTGGTGTATTTTTAAAATTTTAAGTAAAATAAATTCGAATAATAAAGCAAATATAAATTAAATGAAATAATAGGATTTTTAAAAAGAAAAATTCTCTTGAATTACACTCACAAGAGCTCTTAGCCGTTGTTTGTAGTTCAAACAAAGTGTTCCAATTGTCCTGCAATGACGAATAGGGTTTAAGGTTGCCAAAATAGATTATTACTGAACGTTTTTGTTATTTTTGATCTTTCTGACATAAAAAATATAGGTTGCAAGAAAAATCATAAAATTCGCCAAAGAAAACATCAAATTTAGAAGCATACCAAGAGCCTATTCGCGTCATAGTTAATACAGTATTTTTATCCACATTCAAGTTATGTAAAAAGTATAATTGAAATTCCGAATGAATTACAGCCAGATTTTTTTTTATAAATATATGTATTTATATCTCAGGAGAAAAAATTTCTTTAATTTTTCATTTACTTAAGCTTCAAATGCTCAATACATTTGAAAATATATTGATTTTATGTTAGAAATAGCGAAGCAAATCTTGTTCATTTGAAACAAATTATTTTAATTTCATATATTGATTGCTCTAAGCTTGGTACTATTAAAAAAAAGAATGGTTTGCCATAGAAATGTTATGCATATAAAATAAGCAGTAATTTAATGAAAAATGTTTGTGCAAGCAATTATTCGGAATATTGCGTGAGAAGCAAAACTGCATTTATTTACAATGGCCAGACGAATCGTCTAAAATAAATATGATATAATTTTTCAAGAAAAACTTTCGTAGGAAATAAATTTTCATGGAATCACATAAAAACTTCTTTATTAACTCCATTTAATAATATCTTAATTACAAATATAGATTGGTAAATGAAACCTTAAAAATCAGTTCAGTTTAATTAAACTGCTGCCATCTTTATTATCATATTAATTGATATATTATAAACTTATAAATCCACATTTTTATCCTATGATTTTACCATAATAAAATATTATAATAAATTAAGTAAATCAAAATGGAGGAAAGTGTCATTCCATGAGGATTGTTAGTTTCTTGATGCGTCTTCACTCATTGATGTTGCCAGCCGCAAGACATAAGATTTCGGGATCATAAATATCTACCGCTGCCACACAGATGTTACTAATAATAACGACTTTCCTGCTTTGAAATTTGATGTTATCATTCGGAGGGCAGAAAATGAAGCAACCGAGCGGAGAACATCAAACGGGAGTTTCTCTTAACTCACCAGGAATATCAATCTGTTCGCTGTTTGATTAATAGGGGAACTCGCGGAGGAACATCACTTTTAATCAATCCCCCGCTCCAATTGAGATGTTGTTAAGAACATTCGCAAACACTGGTGTGCACTGGGAAATATCATGACTCAATGAAATATTTAAAAGGACTTGCATTGAAGTTGGTAATTCAAAACAGAATATTAAGTCACGTGATGAAATGATTATAATGAATGCTACAGAAATCGGTTGGTTTTTTTTTAAATCATTCTTTATCAGTTCTTTACATGGTGAAAATTAATCATAGCTAGCATACAGTAGTTGTTTAAACTGTTTAAAATTAAAAATATTGTTAATATAACTTTTCAAGTGAAAAAGTAAGTATATTACATATTTAAATTTTAAACTTAATTCATGTGATTGAAAGTGATTACAACCATAAGCAAACACACACTATATTTTATATCCAAATTATATTTTGAAAATTACAATCCCTTTAAGCGAACTTACAACTTAGAAATTGTTAGAGTCTTCTGGAATATATAGCATATGTTGAAATTATATAAACGTCTATTGCAAAAAGCCTATGTCGATATGCATTAAAAAACTTTCAATAAAGAGTCTAAGAAATTATTTCAGTTTCATCAACTGAAAATTAAAGTTTTATTAAATATATTCCATGCATGACAAATTTCTGCACATATTCAATTATCTGAAACATTCATTATGAGTATTTAAGAGTTATAATTATTTAGTATTATTATAATTATTTAAATATTATTGATTATTTAAATATATAATAATTTTAAACATGGCTGAACACACTTCACAATTTCAAGCCCTGGGCATGTTTTAAATCGAATATTTTAAAATGATTCTGTTAAAATAAAAGTTAACAGATTCGAAAAAAGGGCGCAATCTCAAAATCAAAAAATTGTTGAATAATTTCAAAAATGGCGTAACTCAACTATTCAACAATTTTTTTTAAATTTGTTGAATAATATTGAT
Source organism: Latrodectus geometricus (assembly GCA_026290005.1). Taxonomy (NCBI): domain Eukaryota; kingdom Metazoa; phylum Arthropoda; class Arachnida; order Araneae; family Theridiidae; genus Latrodectus; species Latrodectus geometricus. The sequence continues at coordinate 154,806 of JAPDSC010077784.1, read as the reverse complement.
AAAATTTCATTGACACTTTTTCTTTATTTGTAAATATAAATACATCCAAAAATTCTGTATTTAACGAATTATTTTTAATTAAGATACAAATAATTTGGTTAATAACATTTAGTTAATTTACTTTTAATAGTAGTTACTGTTTTTTCTGTTTACATGAATGAGATATAGGGAAAGAAAATTAGTAACTATTCATTGCATTAAAAACTAGAATGAAAGCTCAAAACAAATTAAATCATAAATGCTAATCAAATTTTTTAATTAAATAACCGGCTTAATCTAATTGTAATAGATACGATTTGGAACATAATAACGAAGTCAAGGAAACATAGTTTGTTATGAATGCTAATAAGTAACAGTCAAATACTTCCTACTATTTGAATAATTAATAGTTTTAATGAACACATAATTGATTGGTGTAATGATTTTTTAAGAATGATGAATACTGCAGGAAAGAAAATAATCATGTGTTAAAACGTGTTAATGACATAAATTTAAATAAATTAGAATATGTGAAATGACAGTGCATACTTAACATTATCACCCTAAATATGATTTTTGATATTTAACGGCTTTAATTACTTATGTTTTTGATAGCTGATATGCATTAAAATTATCTATAATAATGCAAATTTTATAGACTGCATGTAACCCAGTAACTCTACTGAGTTGCTTGCAATTCTAGTTCTTGTTTTACAAAATTTATTTCTTCATTTCATTACATTAATAAAGGTCGTCATAATTTAATGGTAGGCCCGTGTTCTTTAAAATCGAAAATTCCAGGACTTCGGATACCAATCACTGTTAAACAACAGTACATGGGATGTTGTGCTTCGTTTTCCTGCATGCATCATTTGTCGAAAACTGTGTTCAGGAATTTTCGAGTTTCCTCTCTTGCAACATCTCAATATGGCCCACTATCTTGAAGTTTATCTTGGGAAATAATATGTGGTGAATATCAAAATGAATTGCAATAGTTTTCAATTTTCAGATTCAATTGTCTATTTGGTGTCTCGTTTATTAGAATATAACGGTGTATAATAACTCTCAATATGCTCAATAATGTACAATTTTGAAACAGAGACTTATTTTTGCAATGAAATATGTTTTTATAAAACAGTCAAAATTGATTTTTATTGTAGTTTGATAATATGGAAATTTTATGGTTAAATTTTCAAAAACTACAATTTTTTTAAATAAAAAAATTTTGAAGTTTTATTTTAAATTAAAATATACAAATTTTAGGAATTTAATATTTTTATAATCATTTGATGTGTGTGTGAGAGAATATTTAATAACACTACAAAATAATGTAAAAAAATTATTTAGTATTAATATGAAAAGATTTCAAGCTTATAGCTACTTTGTTCTTTCAGTGTTTCTAAATTTTTAACAAATAATCAAATATAAAACTCACTATAGAAGGTGTTTGTAGAATTGGTCAAAAGCAACTGATGAACACTGTTTGTTTTTTTTATATATATATAATCTTATGAGTATGAACTGCAACCTCATCTCGATAAAGTAGAACAACTTTCTTGCTTAGATTAATATTTGTTTGACTAGTAATTAATATTTGTTTTTATTGATGTTTATAAATTAGTAACATTTCAAGTTTGCTGTACAAACAATTTTCATTAGTAAAGTCTTCTCATCTATGCGCTAGCATTATTTGTCTCTATGTTCATATAATTTTTGCAGATATATATTTATGATTTCTATGCTTTTCTTTCCATATTTCTCACCTAAAAATGATAAAAATTTACTTCAATTACTAAGTAAAAATTTTATAGATTTTTTTTTTTTTTGTCATAAATAGTTTTTAGTTTTTTTTACGGTTATTTACCGTTATGATTCTGTTTCATATCTTGTTGAAAAGTAAGCATAAGCATTTTTTTTGGATATAATTTTACAAACATTGTGTTTGCAGCTTTATAGCAATTGTTCTTTTCTTTATATTAATAGAAAATCTCTAATATGCATGGAAACTCCTCTGTCACTGTCTTCCTTACATTCTGAATTTTAAATAAGCAAGAAAGTGGATAATTCAAAAGTGTGTTTGAATACAAAGTAACATCCAGAACTTAACTATAGACGATCTTAACACATGCTTCTTCAAAATTTACATTGGTCAATGCAAGCAAATTTTGCTTTGAACTTAAGAGCATTTTTTTATATTTTAATTTCTTTTGTTTTTAAAGCTAAAAAAGAGAATAATGACTTCTCAAAAAAGAAAATAGCTTTCTCCAAAACAATTTAAAAAAATATTATTTAATAACAAAAGAATGAAATGTAAACAAAGGTTTTTTTATTTTGATACAAATTTTACATATTACATTTTATTTCAGATTTGCATAGTAATTTTAAAAGCATTTATATAGAATTATTATTAATTTGAAATTGTATTTAATAATATATCTAAGAGAACGAAACATTTAAAACTTATTAATAATTTCTATTTTCTGAAAATTTTAAATTTTTTATTACTTAACTGTGAGATTTGTGAATTCTTAATTTGCTTAACTTATTTGCTTATAACTTATGTTATATATATTAATATATGAAAACAGATTTATAAGTGAGAGAAAAAATCTTTTGGGAACATCAAAATAATTAAGCTTATATATATATATATATATATATATATATATATATATATCATATAATATTTCCACAGATAATTTGCTTAAATTTTCCCCAAAACACTCTAATTATTTTGATGCTCCTTTTTCAAACAATTTCACAAATGCATTTTGTATAAATCATTCGCCATATTTCAAACCAATTAGAAACTGAAAAATATTTGTGTATATTGAGTTCATATTGCCCTGTAAAATAATTTAGGTAGCTAAAAAGTAGCAAAACGCTAAAAACTTCTAAGTAAGTTACTTGAAACCAGCTTCTACTAATGGCTAATTTAATTAGTTTGTATTATTTATTGTAAGTATAGCATTTTTTGAGAAACATAGACTTTTTTATTATTTTATAACAAATAACAAGTTTCATCCATTAAAAAAGGACGTTAATTATTACTGATTTTAGAAACTCTTTGATTTATTTTAGCTTACTGTTATTTCTCTTTAATTGAAAAGAATTTTATTCGTCAGTATACAATATAGAATCTCATCAACTTTTACTGATACAGATATCAACTAAACCCAGGAGGACGAAAAAATAAAACTCTTCAATTTTATCTAATAAAATATTAATTTTTATGTTAAATCACTTCATAAACAATAAAGACAGACTAAATTGATGGCTTGAGACAAATTTTATCATAAAAATATCAATTATATAGATAGCTTTTAATTATCTACATCTCATCCAACGGACATTTTTAAGGTAAATAAAATATTCAATCACCTAGATTGGTTCCAGTTCATTCAGTGAGATATTAAATGCATATATATATAAAATAAATACTTAAAATATGCTTGTATTTTTATAAAAATATAAGCATAATCTTTTTAAATGTTACAGAAATATTATAATTTAGAAGCATTAAATCAATATGAAGTAAACTATATAGTCAAGAGCTTAATCTCCATCCGTTGTTGTAATGATGATTTTACTTTCACTGATTTGGCTTTGAATAAGGAATTTCCATCACTTTTGCAAATTACAGGTTATTAAACAAAGAAAATTTTCTAATAATCAAAATATCAGACTAATTTCAAAACAACCATCAATCCTTTTAATGAACAATATCGAGATTTTTACTTTCAAACTTTCATTCTTAGAAATATGGTCTTAACCACGAAGTCAAGAGTGTTCTGGGAACAAATTAGACTTCAAGTGATGAATAAATAATATGTGTGTGTATGGCATCATTATAGAAAGTGTTTGATGAAGTGGTCAAAAAACAACTGATGAAAATTACTTCTTTTCATAATCTTCCTAGTTTTAAACAGCAACCACATCGATCAGGGTGGAACTTTCTTGCGTGTCACTTTGGTTATGATTCTCCCGCATCTCTAATTAAGAGCGACGAGCGAAAATCTTTGAACGAAAGCGAGCGGACAAAGTTTTTATTTTATTAGTACCGACCTTGATTAGCGATCACAGACATTAATGAATTTTATAGCCTCTGTTCGCCAAATAAGTCGAGGTTTTTAATATGGGTGTTCCCGAGTTTTCCGCTCGACTTGGCGCCTTGCTGGGTGATGTCTGAGAACACCGCCGAGTTGAGTTGTGATTGTAAATGAAGTTCCCTTTCGAAAAGGCGACTTTTTTTTATTTCTTTTTTTAGTTTGCTCCTTACTGCATGCCTGTCGTGGAACAATCTGTGAAGGATAACAGGAAAGAGTAAATGAGGTATGTTATGGATGAATGGCTCTGTCTATAAAATTATTGTTAAGTTGGAATGGATACGGTGTAACTGCAACTGTAGATATCATTCGATTTTTTCCTGTTCATGGAACACAAGCTGAGACAGTAATTAGATTCATAGCATGGTAACAACTACTATGGAGGTCACTTAAACCCTGCAATCGACACTTAACTTCAAAAAATGTCCATTTCTGCAGGTATGTGTGTGTGTGTGCATGGCGTCATACATCCAGTAGATCTGAGTGCAAATCCTGGTGAATCTATATAGTTTATGATTTCGAATACAATATTATCTTAAAATTTTATAGATAACACATAAGAGCTATCGTATTGTTTTTAATACCTATCTCGATATGGTATCCTGAATTTAGATTTCATAAATGATCGAATATATTCACGTGTATCACGAGAAGAAGCTTGGTAAGCCCTCAACCATTCATAGTTCAATATCTTCACATTGTGCATTCCAACAGGTATATGTAAAATATGAAATTCATTTCAAGTTGTTTTACAATAACTAACATTACACACGGGACTTTCAAATCCGAAAAAAATCGTCATACCATTATACTGCGGTGACCTTTATTTTTATTGTGTCAATCAAATAATATTTAAAATTACTTGTGGTTGTTACTTAATACCATATCTTCTTCATTAATTTACAAAAATGATAAAATGTTGCAGCAGTATAGATATTAAAAATAAAATAGAGCTTTGATGCGCAAATTTTCTGGCGAATGTGGGAAAAATCAAGTCATAGAATTTTCAACAAATTAAAATACTGTAAAGGAAAATAAATAAAGTGAAAAATAATTTTTTCGAAGAGTTCAAAACAAAGATGTTCGACAGCACGTTATTCAAAAATTTCCATAATTCTCTAAATAAAGTTTTCTTTAGAATAGAGTTTGCATTACTTTCTTTGCCATTTAGTCTTTCTTCAGAACATATGTAGTTCGAGTCTTAAAATTGCTAAGTCCGTAAATAGAAAATATTTTGGAATGGATTTCAATCCAGGATAATATCAAATGTAAATGATTTTTATAGGCCTCTAGATTCGAATCTGAAGCATGCCAACCTGAAAAATGAATGTACTCTCTAATATGTCATTTTGCTGTAATTACACTTATTATAGAGAAAGATTTTCTATTTCTGATATTTTATTTGTAGTTTTATAACAAATTTTACTTATGCTCCTTGCATTTATAATGCCCAAAGAAGCATAAAATGATTTTTATGTGTTTCCGTTTATTCTATTAAGCAAAATGTATGTGTGATAAATTTTACGCAGCATAATTTCTTCAGGAAATAAATATTTACCATATTTTATTTGTGTGTGTGTCATGATATTCAGTTAAGTAAATGCATGTTAAAAACTGCTTATATAATGCAAGTGTATTTATTTATTGTGAAGTACACGTTAGTGAGACTTCTCATTAAAGGATATTTTTGCATTATTGTATCTTCTTTTTGGATCTTTATAAAATATTATTTCTTTAGAAAAAAGGCTATCCATGAATAAAATCACGTACAGTTTCAACCGTAGTGAAATTGACAAGCTTGTATTCATATTTCATTTTTCGCTGACCCTGGCAATTTTTCAAAAAATCTAATAATGCAAGTCTTAGCAAGCTGCTGACCGGGAAACCCACCAGATGGCCTACATGTCTTTTTTTTTCAACCTGTCTTCTCTTTGGACCTTATTGCAGACCCTCCACTTTTTTTTCTGGTCTTGATACCTTTATCCCCTCTCCTCTCACTCAACCCCCTTACCCCAAGAGTCCTCTTTATCGATTTGATCCTCGGTCCCCACACAGGCAGAATCACAGCCCCACCCTAGAAGTCAGGGGGAATTTTCATTTTATACTTTTTTATAATCCAGGGAGTTTAATGTGAGAGCAGGGACCAACCTTTGCTTCAAGTTTTTCCAAAAAGGGCTTGGTCCTATTACCAGCTGGCCTAAGTTAATTTCCTCTCTACAAATTTAATGGAAGTCGTTACCGAAGAGAGTAGCTTTACTTAATCCCCTGAAAATTAATTTAAGGTCCTTAACTTATATCCACCCTCGGTTTCTTCTGATCTGTGTGTCAATGATTTGGAAGAAGTGATTTGGGCACAGCTTGTCGCTTCATTTTCTAAATCAATATCATATTTAATATTCTCGAAACTCATTTCATAAGACTTTTATAATTACCGAAAGCGGAGAGCTGGTACTAAATTCATATTTAACTCTCAACGCCTTTTTGGGAGGTTGGTGATAATCATTACATTTAAAAAAAATGGCTTGGATAATCCATAAATATTAACGAATGGAATTTCAAGGAAAAGTTTTTTTGTCACAATTAATAATATATTTCTATACTTTGGAAGCCTTATTAGCTAATTGCTTCCTTTATTTTTTTATTTCCAAAATTGAAACATAATTACTTGCATTTTGGAATTCATAGCAGTAACCATAATAAGTATAAGTGTCATTTATTGCGTAATTATACGCGAAAAATGTTTGAAAAATAAATGGATTGCTTAAAGAAAGTGATATAGCAAAAATTCTAAATAATTTTAGCAATGGATTCTGTTATAACTTTGTACAAAATTAAGGCCCTTTCTCATTTGTTCGGTTAACTTTATTCTTAATTATCTCAACAATATTGAAAAAATATTTTCTCAATATTATAGCTATTGTATAGTAAAATATAATATATATACTGATACATTTTCCATAAATTAATTTCATTAACTTACAGAATAATTTTAACAAAGTTTTAAATGTCATTTTTAAGAGAAACCAATACAACGATTGGAGAATGTGTATGCCTTTTTTAACTTATTTATTAATTCAAAATGAAGAGTTTTCGTTGGAAATTAGCCTGAAACTTGTTAAAGAAAATGCAATATCAGGGAACAACAAAAAAGATTCTGACTCAAATAAAAAATGAGTTTGAGGATTTATCTCAACCATTAAGAAATTAACTAAATTAAAATTTCAGAGATTCTCACAGAAATATTTTAAAAAATTAAGTAAATAACTTAACTTAAAAAAAATTAGCTTATCACAGAAAAAGTTTTTTAAAATTGAAAAAAAGTTTTTATAAGATTATTAATAATCATTTAGATTAATTTGAAAAATATTCATAAGATTAAGAAAAATCAAAATTAAATTCACAAAAACTGAGAAAAAAAAGAAAGAAAAAAGTAGTACACAAATATTTGTCGTTTCTTAGAAAACAGGGGACAAGTGAAAATTACATTTTGAATTCATTTGTGTGAAGATACTAATGAATAAACAATACATAAGTGAGCTATACCCAATATCTCCGAAATAATAAAGGAAAATAAATAGGAAGGATAAAAAAAATTAAAACGAATTAAAAGAAAAAATGAAATAAAAACGAAAATCTATAAAATTTAGTAAATCATACAAGGGGTGTAAAATGCTTAAAGAAAAGAAACCACAGAATATTTACAATATGAAGTTAATTAATTTATAAAATATGAAAACACGGAGTAAATGGAAGAATTAAAATCAATATAAGGAGTCTCGGGATAGAAATTAAAATTGAAAATTTATTTACTGTGAGACTGAGTTTAGACATAACTGTTGGGAGGAGGGAATAAAAAAGCAAGCGCGAAGGGTGTTGCCAAAGAAATGAAATAATATCGTATGGGTGCAGTTATAGTCAATTGCAAATAACAGGAAGTTATTACAGTCTAAACGAAACAGAAAATGAAAAGGAGAAGAAATGATATACAATAATTATAACTAAAATAAATTCATAAAAACTGACAGTATGAATATTTCATTTTATTGAATGTAAATAAAGGAAATCGTCTATAAAACAATGCAAAAAAGGAAATAGGTGATAATTAACCGCAAAAAATAAAAAAGAAACATTGTTTTGGAATATAATTATAAAACTTGTAGAATTATTTGGCTAATATATGTTATACACTGTTCAAAACAATTAAAGGATATTGCGGTTTTAGGTGGATCTTGTGGTTGGGAAACTTTTTAGCTGATTGATACATGGTCGACAGACTTAGTAGGTTATATGAGAATAAATTACGCAAGTTTGGCAGAAAAAAAATGCATTTTATTGCGCATTTGAGTACAAAAGGAAAAAAACACAATTTGTACATATGAGAAAAAAAGAATAAGAAAACATGTCATTTTCAGTAGGAGGTATGATTTCCACGGATGGCCAGCAACGTTGAACACCTTTGAGACATGGAGTCAATGAGGATATTAATCACGAGTTGGGGTATTCTGTCCCACTCTTCCAAAAGAGCTCTTTCCAGTTCTTGGAAAATTTGTGGGGGTGGTTAGTGGCCAGCAACTCGTCTTCCTAGAGCGTCCCAAACGTGCTGTATTGGATTCATGTCAGGAGAACACGCTGGCCATTCCATTCGTACGATTCCTTCCTCGAAAAGGAAATTCTTCACCAAGTTAACACGATGCGGCCTGAAGTTATCATCCATTAAAATGAAGTCATCTCCGATAACTGCAGCGTAAGGGACTACAATAGATCTTAGGATATCATCCCTATATCGGCGACCAGTCAGAGGTCCATCTCGAATGATATAGAGGTCTGTGCACCCATCAATGGAGATGTCACCATACACCAAACTTCCCACAAACCCTTGAAGAATTCCACTTAAAGAAATACTTAAAACATTTTTTAATTTTTAAAATATATAGTTTTGGTTTACAATTTTATCTTTTAATTAAACTTTATTGTCTTCCTATATCACAAGCTATGATATTAAAATAACAGCCAATTCATTTTCTTCTTTAGTGCAAAATAACTAAATGCTGTGACCTGACGTAAAAATGACATTGATTGTAAGTTCTATAAGTGACTAAATTTAAACAAATCGCACTAAGAGAATCTATGGAGATTAAAAATTCTAGTGGGATCAAATTTTTTTTTTTTTGTTTTTTGGGTGACGTGACATGAAGAGGAAAATAGCAGTTCAGAATTAGATCCCTGAACGTGGTTACATGAACACGTAGAATTTTCCCATTAGAACAGTGACGAAAATTTCCCATTTATTCTTCGGAAAAACGTCAAATTTCAAAAAAACACCAGAGCATTCATGGCATTTTTAAGAGAGTATTTGAAGTAATACATTTGGAAATAATAATTTCAAAGGTCAAGTGACAAGATAAAATCCTATTCTCACACTCTCCTTACTAAATTACCAAATCGCATCATATTCATTTAATGTGCATAGAAAACTATTTTCTTAATTGTGGTAATTAATTATGATTTAATACGACCTTCTAGCTCTAAATAACAGTTATAATGGTCTCAGACATTAAACTCAAATTAAAAATAAATCTAATATTAAAGAAAACCGTAAAAACTTTTTAAATCTCAAAATTTACAAACAAAACCATTCGAAAGAAACCATTCATATTTTAACGCTATTTATTCGCTTTTTTAAACGAATTGATTAAAAAAATTTGTAAATGATTTATTTCTAAGGATAAAATATTACCGATAACTTTGATGTTTACATTTTATTAAACGTATTTGCTCTTATCACAGAGTGGAAACACGGGATTCAAAAAGAAAATAATTATTTATGATGTCTGTTTCCGGTTATCCATTTACATTGACCAAAGCCGCGACCTCTTGATTTTGAATGATGACGAAGCCAATAACTTAGCTGCCCAACTTTTATCCAAACAGCTGTATCAGGACAAGAAAATTAGATTCTTCCAAAAGTAAGAGTCCACAGATTTTATGAAAAAAAGCGACTTTAATGAAACAAATAATGAAGAAGTAATTTTTCACACTCACAGAAGAATAAACTTATCAAAAAGTTTCGAACTAAAATAGTTTATGAAAATATTGTGCGAATTAAAAAAGCTAAATTATTCTGATGTAGTGATTTGATATAAAAAATACGTGCTTATCCTTTAATATAGTATATATTTATTTACCATAAATTGAAAAAGGCTTAATTACTTTATATGTTTTTTTAGTCCTGATCCAGCTGAAAACCATGGTGCTAGAACCTATACCTAATTAGCTAATATTTGTTGTGAAGGGGAGAATGCCATATCAGGTGTCGATCACATCATTTAACCATGACTCAAAATTAGTCTATAATCAGTGCCATCGCTTGAGAAATACAGGCAATTGAAAACGAATCACAAAGCTTAACTATGTTTATCCAAGCAAATTGACGTTTTTTCTTTAATAATATAAAAATGCTTAGATAATACTTCGTTCGAGGCTTAAAAAAATTCATCTTAAAATATTTTTGAGACTAAAATTTTTCAAATAATAATTAAAAATTTATTTAAATATTTAGTTAATTATTTTATTTGAGTAAATTTTATGCAATTTTATTATTACCGTAGAAACTATTAAAAGAATTCGTACATTTTATCATAATTTATTTAATGTTTACATTTGACTAAAAATATATAGATATGTCATTAATCATAGTATTTGTGATTGGGTTACGCTTGGTCTAAAGAAGTTTTCTTTGAGAAAGCCGCATTATTTATGATCTTCAAGATCTCAGATGTAAATAATGACCACATCAAAATTGATTTATTTATCCCGATAAATTGTAATTCAGACAGCCAATGTTTATTTTTGTTTACTTGCCACGTTTTCCTATCAGCCTTCAATACTTCTCCTGTACTTGCTTGTTTAAAATAATCTTTTCCACTTTATTAATAAGGAAATGTGTGTATCTTTGTGAAATACGATCTTGATTCGCAAAATTAAGAAGTCTCAGACGTCAGCGGCGGGGATCGATTGCGTTAGTTATTTCCTGTCTTATCGCTGTTATCATGCATTTAGTGAAGCTACTTTGAAATAAAAGGTTATTAATATACGTCATTTCGGTAACATCAAAGGATAAAAATTGATGAATCTCACAATTATAATATATAATATTGAGGTACACCATAATACTTAAACATAATACTTAAAACGTACACCAAAAAGAAAAAAAAAAGATTATTAAATTCAAAACTGCAAATTTTTGTATTCCTTGAAAATAGAACTTAAAGTAATTAATAGTAAAATAAAAAAAAAATATGGACATGAGTTTCAGTTCAAAGATTTCCAAATATTTATTAGGAAAATACGTCACTTTAGCATTGATGTATGCTGGATTCTAATCATATTACAGGAACATTTTTACGATTGGTAATAAATTCGTAATTAGAATATTGAGTAAAATTATGAATAATGATAGTTTGAGGTACCCTTATTGCTTAGAGATTCCTCTGAATATTAAAGAAAAATTAACTGTTGTCCAATTTTTGTATTTCTTTTTCAGCTACCAAACTAATGAATCTATTCTAAGATTTTTCTGTCCACGATGAAACATCAAGTTTCATAAAATGATATCAATTAGAGTGTTGTTACTTTTAAAAAAGCATTTTATCCCTCCCTTTACTTTCTCAACCACGTCAGTGCTCTGACATATACGAGATTTAATAAACGACGAAAAAAAACTTGTTTTCCTATCTATGCAGAAACATTGTCAGCAATTTATGGTAACATCTTTGAAACTTTAAACGTAAATGTTTATTTATGTATTCATTCCATATGATAGACTTCACTTTTAACAGTCACATAAACTTGGATTTTCTAGGGAACTATACATTTTTAGTAGCACCATAGCAAATTTATTCTATTCTTTTCTCAATCTGTTTTCAGATCATAGTCAACGTTCAAGGATATTTTTGTCCTGTGACTCGTTTATTCGAATGTGTATTAAAAGAGGTTCAGATGATTGTACAGCTATTTATTAATAAACTTTGCTAAAATTTTTCCTCTTTCTTTGCTATGTAATTGGTAATTGACTTTGATATATGATAAGACGTTCAATCAATAAAAAGCACTACTGATATGTTTTCAAATCGAGATGAAATATCTTTAAAAACAATTTTTTTTAAATAATATTCTCCATTGCACTCTTGATTTCACTTGATACCGTTTTCACTTCTTTTTTCTTATAAAATATTATCCTTATAAAATCCTGAAAATCCTTATAAAATCCTAAAAGTGTAATTAACTCCTTTAAAAGAAATTCTACGTACAAACAAAAACTTCATTTTCGTCGAATAAATAATAGAAAACTTTCTTATCATAATCGCTTATCACTTTCTTATCACAAATGCTTAAATAGAATTATGTCTTATCAATTCATCTACTGTTAACACGAATTTTTTATTTCATGGTTAAGTATATTTCATAAAATTTTCCATACTTTTATATGAGTTATATGTTTTGCCAAAAACACATTAATCTTTGATTAAAACAGTTTTTGCAACTTTAAGCCTTCACGAGTAGTTTAATGCTAAAAAAATGTTCTTTGATTTTATGAAATAGGTTATTGTGAATCGATAAATTTCTTTCTGGGATAGTTTGCAATTTTTTGATAATTTTTGTTTAAGCAGTCATAAAGTAAGATTTCGTGGCCACTTTTTTTCCGTCTTTATTTTCTCTCGGTCAAGTAGATGATTTTTTCTTTCAAATACAATATATTATAATATTTATTTAAAAGTAAATTGCTTTTTATGCTTTATAATTTTATGATATGAATTTGTCTCCCCCGAAATTATTGAGCCATCAATCAAGTTTAAAAACCATTTTAAAATTACTCTCTTTTTTTCAATCTTACAATCAAAATGAAACAGCAATAAATATTTACTCTAAAATTTCTCAATTTTTATTTCTATTTTAAGACGAGAAAAATATGTTCGCAATATTTTCCAAAATAAATTGCAAATAGTCTTCAGTGTTTATTCAAACTCAGTCTTATGTAGCTAAAATACTAATGCAGTCAAATTAGCAAGCTATATTCTATGAAGTATAATGATTTAGAAACTAATTATATATTTAATTCATATTTTAGGGAGAGGTTAAATTTAGTGAAAAATTTCGCTGAGCTATTTCTGTCTTGAAAACAAATAGATGAAATGTGGCTTTAAGCTAATTGCCAAGCCAGCATGATTTCCTCTATAACCCTCATTTACATTATTCATTAAAAACATAATATATGATTTTGCTAACATAATTATTATGTGATTTATTAGAAAATAAAACACAAATATTGCATTTACATCTTGACATATGTAAACTTAATTAAGTTCATTATAACAAGTAAAATAATGTTTTCCATGTCTTGCAGGAAACTTCTATGTTCTTGGAAGCTTATTGCAGAAATATTTAACCATGCTTTCTCCACAAACCATCAGTGGCTATCAGTCACTATTTTATTTGTGATGAAAGGTTATGCCTAAAATTACAGAATCATTCACATTCTTGACAATTTTAATATCTATATTTAGCGGAATATCTAGCTTCTTAAAGATATATATATATTCGAAGTGGAATATTCCCTTAATTTGATTTTTATGTGTTTCTCACATCGATAATACTCTCATCTGTAAATTTGGATTATTGCTGTTAAAAACACTAACTTCATCAAAGATTTCTTCCAGATTACTACATCATAATTTTTGAATTACGGTCAAATAAAAAAAAGTTGATAATTAAAGGAATAATTTTGTCTTCAAATACTCGTTCTTCACTATTGAAATGAAACACTCAATTTAATAACTATAAGAAATCCAGCTTGGGCTATTAAAACACCATAAGATGTATTTCATACTCAAAATGTGATGAATGCTTCACCAGATAGCCTAAGACCATACTCAGAGAGCTTATACATGTAAAATATTAGATTCAGTTAGAAAATCTTAAAACCAGCGGAGGGATACTGGATCTAATATTTTACATGGATAGCTGGCGCTCAATATAAACCTTGTAATTTGAGCAGGGTTCAAAATTATATAGATGGTTGCGTTTGATGGTTACAATCGCCAGGAAAAAATACCACAACAACACTCCAACCTATTTATTATCTTATTACAATACAAGTCGATTAAATAAGCAATAAACTGAAATACCAGATTGAAAAATAGATAGAACAGTATATAAGATTGGAATAATCGCCTTTAGTGAAATAAAATTCAACTTCAAAAAATTCCGATTTATAATCAGAATTTTCAATAACTGACATAAATTAAATTCATAAGATCATGTAATTTTAGTAGGTTGAGGCTATATTTTTCATGTCATAAGAGCAGCGTGCTTGACATTAATTTTACCGAGGTTTGACATGAGAGGAAAATATGCCCTCTATAAATTAGTAACATCAATAATCCTCCATTGATAAGATATAGAAATTTAGTTTGAAGTCCTTCGCTTATTGGTGAAATTCATCACATGATTGTGATTCATAATTGCAAAAGTGCTGCCCAGAGTGGTAGTTTTGGGCATAAGAAACGAGCAGTGGGAAAGACTAAACAAATTGCATCACATAATTAATCAAATATACGGTGTAGTAGGCTGTTAATTAATAACACTTTATATTGATTGCGAAGCCCAATTAAAATGTCATTGTCTAAACATTTCATTTGTGAATGATAACTCTACAATTTTATAGTTACTCTCTCTCAACTGGTTAACATAAACTATTTTTCCCTTCCATTATTAGAACAGAAATTTAGTATAAGAACAGAAAAACTTCTCTTATTGAACTGTCAATGGCACATAAATTACTTGTTCAGGTTCACTGATTTCCCATTTTTTTCCATCATTTTGGCAACGCTTACATTCAAGTGCTTATATCACGATAATGATAGTATTTATGCTATGGTAACGAATGCATAAAAGTTTAGATAGTCTCTGAAAAATCCCAAAGATTTTTTGTTAAAGTTATGAATATTGCATTTCTGACGTTATTTGAAATTTACTAAGATATTTATTTAAAAAAAAAGTTTTCAGCATTGAATAGAAAGAAATGAGTTATTTTTTTATAAAAAAATAACTCTCTCTTTTTTGACTCGCAAAATTTTACTAAACTAGAATCTGTTTTCGAAATGTGGATTTTTTGTAAGGTTAAAAAAGTAGTTCCTTCAAAGTCTTCTTCAGACTAAAATTATTTACATTCATAGGAAAAATATATTAATAATGGATTCTAAAATCTTTTACTTTGTTAGGTATTTAAAAAAATGTTTTGCAAATAATACATTAAAAGTGATTGAAAGGAACCTTTTTTTTTAATAGCATTAAATAAATTGTGGCCAAAATATTATTTGCATTCCTTGTATTTGACGAGTTAGGGGCAGGAAAATTTAAATAGAGTATTTTCATTCTTCAATTTCATAATATATTTTAACTATATAAAGAAGTTTTTCAGAAATATGTATTTCATGGATATTAGGTTCGTTATAGAAATTAAAATCATTGTAAAAGTATGAAGTGAGTGACTTAGAAATAGAAATTAAATTCATTGTAAAAATATACAGAGAGTGGCTAAGACATGGGCCATTATTAGAGAAATTAATTTTCTTTTATCATAGATCATAGATGATATTCTAATTTCAATGGATTCAACAAACTGTGCAAGTTATGTAGCGAAAAAATGTTGACCAACACATTTAATACAAAGTGGTTGTGGCAATGGTTTTCCCAACATTTGAAGTGTTCAATAGGGTTAGGTTGTTGTTGTTGTTGTTTGTGTTTCTAATCCTCCGACTGTCTAACGATGTCAGACAAGATCCAAAAGACCGCTGACCCAAAGGTAGTGAAGGACAAGAAGGGGGTAAGAGTAAATCTCGTCTCTTGAGATTTCAGGCAGTCAAGTATGTGCTCGGCAGAAGCTTGCTGAGCATGACATCTGGAGCAAATGGCATAAATCTTACGATTCTCAACAAAAGTAATGTTTTTAATGTGGCCGCTTGCTAAACTTGAAATAGCAGTTTGTGAGGCTCTATTACATTTAAGTTAGCATCGATATTCTGGGTCAAGAAGGTCATAAGGAGGAGGTGAAATGCAATCTCTGGGAATCCGGGGATCTGAGCAGCTGAGTTAGTTTAGGTTAGTCAACTGAGTAGATTATAGAAAAGCAATTGAAACTCTGGCTGATAATCAATCTAATTTGCGATAGACTGACGAAGACTTCAAAGAGCATAGTCCTAATGAAAAGGAATATTTGAATGAGAAACACCAACATCGTAAGTGAATGTGCATAATCGCATATGGTATTTAGGGGAGATCAAATTTATGTCTGCAAATATTAAGTAACCCCAATGTAATTTAAAAAAATATTTCTTATAATATTAACACCAACTTAAAGATTTGTCATTCGGAAAGACTGATTTCTTTCCAAATAATAGTTATATTTCTTGTTTTAATCTAATCAATAATTGTGATTAAATTTTTCGGGTTAATATTAAATGTAAATTAATATTCTTCATCACATGTAATCGTTTGTTATATCTAAGTATATTATGACAGCTTAGTGTTCTGTTACATAAAAGGATGTTTACGTCAAAATTTAGATGAACTCCAAAAGTATAATTTGACAAGCGGGTTAAATTCTGAGAATGTGAAGTATCTCGTTCTTTTGAATCACAATGAAATGTGATCTTGCTACCTGACTCGCCATTTTCATTTTTACACTACAAAAATCAGTGCGAAATTTAAGCACTAAATATTTAGAATGCATGGATCCTCTATTTCTGAATGGAAAAACGTAATCAATTCTTCTCCCAAAGAGAAAAGATATATAATATTATTCAGGATAGTCCCAGTACGTAAATATAAACATCATCTGTTCTGCGATCGATAGAAATTAGGCTTAGAGATATAAAATTCCTTGTTTCGATCTGCAATAACTTTATTTTGATGCTTGAGATATTATCATCATGAGATTACAATACATAAGCAACTGGCAGAAGTGATCATATTCTATTGTTAACTTTAAAATAATGAGTAAATAAAGAGTCCTTTTATGATTATGGACAATATTACAATTCTGCTGAATGACAAACTTGGAAAAATTTTAGTTTGTCTAACATTCTTAACTAAATTGCCGAGAATATCATTTGAATTTTGTAGCACATCAATTAGTTCTACAGAAAATCAAGGAAGCATATTCTAACAGTTAGCTGATTTTTGGTTGAAATTCATAATTAAAAACGTTTTTCTTCAAGATTTGCAAGTGGTTTGTATTCAAGTTTGCAGTCTTGTATATTAGCAACAGTAAAAAGGAAGATATTTAAAAAAAATTTAATTAAAATCCCTCATGACTGTTACACAGTGTGCCAAGCACTTAACGCCTTACGATGGAATTGAATTAAATTTAATAAAACGCA
>JAPDSC010077784.1:103927-137272 GCA_026290005.1 Latrodectus geometricus | reverse complement strand
CCCCCCAAAACACTTTCTTCTGCATACATTTCTGGGGAGGTGGGAGAAGAATATCGTCTGCTTAGGGTGAGATATCGAGTTATTACAGAACCAAAGAGAAGAAAAACCGTGAAGAAAAGAAGTTTTGAATTTATGGATAATCCACCAAAAAAAATTTTTTTTAATATTTTCCTACCTATCTTTATTTTTTTAAGCAAAGCCGGGGATATCTCCGTCTATTTATTTTGCATATGAGATTAAGGAGAAGTTTCAAAGTATATTTTTTTTTCCATTTCGTTAAAGACAATGTTTAATGAGATGCGATTTAGTATCCTCAAAGCTCCTCTTCAAATCTTTTGATCAAACGATTTTTAAATCAAAATATGTGGTTTTAAATAACCAATTGCCATAGTAACCATTTCAATCAATAAAATGACAATATATCATATTTATGCTTTTATTTCGAATGACAAAATAAATGCTGCCTTTTTCTTTCTTAGTAAATTAATACAAATGAAATGTTTCATGCGTAATAATAGTTGCCACAGGCTTTTACTTATTGCTAATGTTGATATTGTGTAGTAGCGGGAGGTGTATTCCATCAAATTATAGAACAAGTTTTGACAGCATATTTGCCATTTCCTATAAATTGGGAGGACAATTAAATCAAGAAAGCAAATGTATCGGATGGGTAAAGAATTATTGATCATTGAGTGATACCTGTGGTTCCGCATAATCACGTTTGAATATAGCAGATGGTCAACGATGGAGGTATGAGAGGACCACCGATTTCAAGACATTAGACATGTAGTGCTGGCTATTGAATGTTGTTGCTGTTAAGTTTAGCTCTTGCAGATAGGAGCAGATGTCTAGAGTCTCATAATTTAGAAGCAAAGACCAAGCAGAAGACTACCAAATACTTCACCTGCCAACCCCAGAGATATCATTTCACATGGAGGACATTGCGATAACGACACATTTAGTGTACCCCAGCAGACATTAGAGAACATGATGGTTCTTTGGTCAGGATTCAAACTCACTACCTTCCAATAATGAGAATGAATGCCCAAACCAACCAGTACCCAGCTGTTGAATGGCACCAAAATTCTTTCTAGAAGGATATGACAGTGAAATCCAGTACCATTCTAAACCATGATAATGAATACAGTTATACTGTGTGGATGTGTAACATAACATTCCAGCCATCTCCCACCATGGTGTTTTCGAACTCGAATCAACTACAGTGGTACTATAGGCTGAAGCCGGAATTCATTAAATATACTGTTTTCTTTCCATTCCATTATCCATATCCATCGTGCATCGCACCATTAATGGTGCAAAGAACTGCGGTTTCAATGGTGAATGGTATGAGAAGATGCCACATGATGCATAACACACATATACACTGGTTCTATGTTCTCAATGGCTCTATGGCTTAGTGATCCCTCAGTGACATGCGGACAATGTGCTGTTATACAAAGAGGGGAATGCGGTTGGTTTTGCCTTCCCTCCTGCAACCAGGGATTACAGATCTGCATCGCAGTTGCATGGCTTCGTTCAACACGATCACCGGTTTTTCTAAACGGTATTCTATATAAGCTACTTTTTTTTTTTTTTTTTTTTTTTTTTTTTTGGTTGAACTCAGAAACCTGCTTGCAAAAAACTTTCTTCTGCACAGCATGGTAAAACAGCTTATAAAATTTGCCGTATTTCAAATTGGCAATAACTTATTTCTTCTTTTATGTTACGATTACAGGTAGAACTACAATCACCTAAGATGTGAGCATGTTCTTCAATGCAATAATAATCTGGATGTCATCGTCGCAAACACATAAATTTCATATGATTTGCAAACTTCATTAAGGGTATTGGATTTTTGGTGACCAGCAGTATATATCAAGCACAAGCAATTAGTGGCAAATTGCATAGTAGTAAATTACAATTAGCAATTGAATTAATTATGTTGTAATAAAAATTTCGAAATAAAACGCAGATTGTTTTAAGGTAGCTAGTGATCAATATCTTGATATAATTTTCCTTACATTCCAAGCAATCATTCTTAATTAGTCCACTTCAAACAAAAATTTGGTGGAAAAATTAAATAAACACTTTATTTGTATATATTTAAATGCATTTCTCAAAAACTTTATTTTTATTACAAAAAATGTGTTTCACTAACCATATATATCATTGATAAGCATTTGTAATTTACATATACTTTGCTTCCGTTAATTTGAAAGAAGAATTTTACTGGTTAGTAGTAAAATCATTATTATATAGTAAAATCATTTCTATACGATAACAAAAAAGAATTATTTGAGTAGAAAAGCTTTTAATTTACTATTTTTGCAAAGAAAGGCCGCATACAATATATGATTTATTAATTTAGCAGTAAAGTTAAATAAATGACTTTACTTAAGAAAAATATTACAACTTGTGATGAAAATTAAAATTATTTAAAAAAATGTTTTGATTTATGTAATAAAAAACATTTAAAAATTAAATATACACCTCGAACGTCAAGCATTTATTTAATTATATCTATTTTTCCTTAAATTTTTCTAAAGATCTTTTTTGATTATATTTCTGGTATTCAAAGAAACCCGAATAGATTTTAAAATTAAATAAGCAACTTTTAATAAAAAACTAAAATCTGTTATTGATAGATATGGTGATTTGCAATTTCATATATTTAACCTATTGTGAAACTTCTATTATCGTATGAAAAATTAAGAAAAAATGAAATCGCACACTATTTCTAAGAACAGGCAAAATAGAAATTAAATTGCTGCCTCTTGGTTATTGTGAATAGAAGAAATAAAATAAATCAGAATGTTTGCCAGAAGAAAATAAATAATTTCAAATTAAAAAAATAAGATGTTGATTTACTTGCTGGGAATTTCATAACTTTTTCTTTTTCACCGAATTGAAATGTTTTTCTTCAATTGAGAAAAATTATTTTAAATAAAAATTTTGATTTTCTTCAGCAATATTTAAATGGGGATAATTTAAAAAATAGTAAACAAAATTTACTTGGGATAATAATAATACACAAATTCTTGATGTGTTAAATGAAAAAGCTCACACACATTGTATTGTAACAGGCAGAGATGAATAAATAATCCAGTGTACTTAAAAATTAATAGCGAAATCGTATAATGCAATTTTAAATTTAAATCTAAAGAACCATATTTGGAGAACGATTTTTTCGCCAAAAACCTCGCCAATAGCTTTTTACACGCCAAAAGTATAATCATACCTAATAACTACAAATAAAGTATACACAATTATTAGATCAAAATACAATTTAATATACTTAATGTAGAATGTTTTTCTAAAATATTGATATTGATTTAAGAAAAGTTCCTCAAAATATTGAGTTACTGTCGCCCACGGAAATAAGAAGTAATCTATATTATTTGAACTTTAGCCTTCATATATTTTATGTCTATAGCATCTACTGTATGTATTGTTTTTGAGCAGGTTTATGAACCCGATATATTAAATTGCTGGATATCATACGATTCAAAAAGATATAAACCTCAGTCACAGACAGTCACAAAAAGCTGCTGTTCGATGCTTAAAGTCATCAGAAAAAAACATCTTCCTCAAGAATGAGAGCACCATAAAACCATCTTCCAGAATCATAAAAGTAAGCTCGTAAAAACTAAGTACAGAAGATAGAGAGATGAAAAAAATGGCGCGCGTTAAATCGTAAATAGATGTTACAAGGAGTTTAGCACATCCCAATTGATATTTTTTTCATTTTTTCCTCCCATTCAGTACTTGTTTTTATCCAAAATATGAAGTTTGCGGACTGGTGAATCTCCTTTTTAGGATGTTGTTATCGTGTTGTTAAATCGGTGGTCCAAAGTTTGCACATCGTTTAATCTTGCTTCAAGTAATGCTTGGATGAAATTAAACGAATGGCAAGAGATTTATGGAATTTTTTTTTTTTTTTTTTGACTCGGAGAAATATTTATTGTGGAAAACAACGACTATTTTCTAAATAAATAAAGCTTTGCAGTGAAAACACATAATTTTAATGATCATTCAACTATAAAAATAAATTCTACTTACCTTTATTTTCTATGCCTTTAAAAAGATTATTTTAAGATTGCTTTTCAAAAAGATATAAGTACTTTAGTGATAAAATTTTTATTTATATGATTATTGTGATAATGTAACAATATATAAATGAAATCTTTTAATTATACAATCGCTACTAAAAATATTTAAAACTTTATTAAGCTATTATTAATTTTTATTCATACAGTGTATATTCTTAAGTAGTTCTATCGATACCAGGGAAGTATTTGCTTAATATTTCATCAGCTGGTGAGCAACGGCATATTGATGTTGCATTTTCTGCGTGCCAAACAGTCGTGGTAAGGGCTTGGGAAATGTTCAGGTTTTCTCCGTTAGGATGTGTAAATATGACCCACTTTTTGGGAAAAATTCTTTTCAATGCAAAATATCTTGGCTGTTATAAGTTAAAATAGGGTATGTTTAATTATTTTGAGACATTTCAATTTTCTAATTGGTTTTTTTCGTTTCTGATTCATATGCCATCTCTTGTTTCATGAGTGATAGAGAGTTTTGCAGTTTCTGTCAACTTCTTTGTCTGAATATAACCAATTATCAACGAAATCCAACCAATAATCATATGCAAGGCAGTATAAAGAAAGCAAACAAGTTGTGTGGTATTCAACTCCGAAATGCGTACTCATAAAGCATGAATATTACTAATATGGGCATACATTGGTGTTTGATTTGGTATTGTAAGATCTCAAATGCTATATAGAGCATTTTTGTTTGATAAAACGTTCGGAATTAATAAAGTAAATGATGCACTTTGGGTAACTTAAGTAGATATTTTTAAACACAGATTATTTATAAATATCACAATAGAAAATATTCTATATTAATAAAAAGAAATCTTCCTACGAGTGATCATTTTAGCTTCACAATATATGCTGCAAATTTCGTTGAAAATGTCATAGTTTATTTTTATCAATGCCATGAGTGCTTAGAGGATGATATAAAAAGAGTTGTACACGTTACAATTATAAAAATGAGAGGTTTGAGATTAGAATTCATAGTTTTCGTGGTCACTATATAGTGAACAGTAATATTTTCGATGCTATTTTGGATAATGTACTAAGCTGATTAGTGCTTTTACCATTATTATTTAAAGTGAAGTATAATCGATAAATCATAGCACCTCAATACAAGTTGTAAATATTTAATACATACAAGATAGGACATCTAATAATTGTCAAAAACAATATATTGATAACGAACTCCTTCATAGTTATCAAAATTACTACTATAAATTATTGTTGTTGTCGTGTCCAAGTTAGTGAAGATTATATAGAGCCATGGACCACTAAGTCAACAGCCTGGTGGCTATGAAGGATAACCTGTGGTTGTTCTCCAAGTCGAGGAAGAAAGGCAATAATGACTTGACAGTTGAAAATGTGGTCTAGGGTTAATTCAGTTTGGGCACAACTCTGAATCATTACATTGTGAATATAGTTTTAATGAATGTTTAGCCTTTTGTAGTATGGTAACTAAAAAGTAGATTAAAGTCTTGCAGAACTCGATGACTAATATTAAGTTAGTTTATTTAGTTTTCCAGTAGTTAGTAATTTTCTTTTGGCAGTCTAATTGTTCCAATCAAAACTGGAGCATAGATAAACATCTCATAACTTTAAACTAAATCCAATGGATGAGGTTGACTCCTAATCTACCATCACCTTTTCGCGCTACACAAGTGGAAAGACATGAGATGCAATAGAATTTTAACATGTATTTAACACTCTCGGTACATATCTGTAGCAATCCATGCCCCTTTTTTACAGTTTGCTGCGTCGAGTAGTGATCCTGTTATTTTCCAGACAAGAGAATAAAGCACATAGCTCTGAAGTTAGAGCACTTAAATCAGTTGAATTTATCACTCTTTTTTTCCACATGGGATACGCGAAAGCAAATTAGACTTTTTGAACTTTTGTCTTATATATGGATATTTTCACTACAATGGTTCTCGAATGAATTAAATCTATAATTCTCCAGGCATATAAACCCTTTTTCTCTGACAATATCTTTTTAAACTAAATAAGTACAAAAGTATATAATTTTTAAAAAAATTCAGAAAAATAAAAATGAAAATTTTGTTATTAATTGCATGAGGCGGCGGAAGTAATGATAAATGTATGATGTAATAATGCCACTTCTACATAAAATGTTGTTTCAACTCAACATTTAACAAAAATAGAAAACTTAAAAATAATGTCCTCATGAATTGCATTTTCACAGTTAACATAACTAACCGTATATAATTTGTAAACTAATTAATTTTCTGGGAACAAAAAGGATAACGAACTTTGTAAGAGAAAGTTACCGAAAAAAATGAGTAACAACTCTAAGGAACAAAAAAGTATTGTATTCCAGTGAGAAAAATGTCGCTCATTTGGCAAGTGTCTCAAAGTGACTATACGGGGCGCATCCATCCGTGGGGCGTCGCCTTGGAGGCAGTAAATTCTGTACCCTTTCTTTTCCAAAAGACTTAGAGAAAGCATCGCGGATGACGTTTTTTCTTTTATATTCCGATCTGATATACGAGGCAAAGTTGGCGACAATTCCATTGCCCCGTCTCTTCTCTTTCTCTCACTCCCCGTTCCATTAGCAAAATAGCCCCTTTTGCGACTGAGAATCCTTCTTTATGATGAATCGAGTCGGAAGAGACTGCAGCTTGGAAGACGATTTGGCGAGGGAAGTAGTTTCTGGAGGCGCCAATGACGCTGGGAAAAGTGATTGCTTTTGACACATCTTCCAGTTTGTTTGGCACTTCACTTAGCGAAATGTAAGTGCCTTCGAAGACGTTTATGCTGATGAGAGATATCTTCTTTCTCTAAGTAATGTTACCCCGGGGAGGAGTAGAGAGGGTTCAGCGTTCGATATTGGAAAAGAAAGGGTTAGTGTAGTGTGTCATTGTCATAAAAGCGCCAGACAATATGATGGAGATCGGAAACTTGACGCCTCTCCCATGTCGTAATGAATGAAAATTTCGAGTGCTTCTATAGCTATTCAGTTACTTAGAAAAATGAATCATTGAGAATTTTCAATTCGTCCCAATGGGTTAGTCACAAATTTGTAAGCTCATTGTAAATCAAACCTCCAAAGAATAAGTTACATATGATTAAGCAATAATTTGTCAATTATATGATGAAATAAATTTAACACACATTATTAGAAGTTTGATGTTTGTTTTGACGTTAAGAATATCTAAGCTAATATAAATGTGTTTCCCTACAAATTAAATTGAAACATTTCGTAACATTTATTTATTTCGTCAATTCAGAATATGTTACTATAAATATTGTAACATATTCTGAGTATTATTATTCTAATATTATTTTTATTACTCTGAGTAAATTATTCTGAATTTATATTATTCTGAATATTACTTTTGCAGTTTAATCGAATTAAAATATTTATTATTGAATAATACATATTTCGATTCGATTAAACTGTAAAAATAATAAATTATTCTCAAAATGTATCTTTGCGAACTATTAAGATATATATTAAAATATACAACAATACAAGCATCCATTTTAGAATGTGGATACCTCTCTTTATGTGGATAATATGGTACTTTTTGTATAAAAGTGATAGAAAAAGTATCATGTTATATATTTAATTTCTGTCAATTTATATACATACTAAGTCCCATTTGCATCTATCGGTTTTGTTTATTTTTTCTGTTTATTTGATTTATTTTTTCATGTTTATTTTTTAATTTTACTTGTTTATTTTTTTTTCTTTTGTTTGTTTTTTATATTACGCAGTTTGATTCAGTTTAAATCCTGAAACACATTAGGATTTTATTTTCACAGACTCATTAGGATTCTGATTTTGCATTCGATCAGTATATGAATTTAAATATCAAGAATTAATGTTTCATGGACGTTATATAAAATTGTAATCCAGTTTTTTTTTATTTATTAATAATATTTTGAAAAAACATGTAAATTTTCATATTTTTCCAATCGTCGAATTTAAACATTAAATTAACATAAAAATTGTTCTGGTTTAGTGGGGAAAATAAATCTATGGTAAGTATCATAAAAGAAAGCAGTTAATTTTTAAGATACCGTAAAATGCTCAATCCCGAAAAGAAGCCTGACCCATGAATTAGTTATTGCATAATCTGAAAATAGAAAACCATTTTTAATATAATTCTAAAATTTACATCTTTGATATTCTTTTCCAAACGATAAACCTATTTTACTTAACAAACAAATTGTGTCATATAAACTCAATAATAAAAGAAATTATTTTGTTGTAATATTACCTCATCAATTGTAACCAATCACAAATAAAGCTTGATTTCGATTATTATTGGTTATGCTGGAATTAATTGGACATTAATACTCTTCAGAAAATTCAAGACTGTAATTGGCCAGACAATAATATGACTGTGAGCGTTTGCGACATCTTTCTAGCGGTTGTAGGCAATTTAGGAAGTTATTTTTAAATGGACCGGATACAGTAGACATCTGATTTCCCTTATCGCACACCTCCCCCAGCTTCTGGATAAACAACAAACCTCCCAGACACAAAAGAGAGAGAATACTTCTGCAGAATAAACAAAAATACAATAAAAGAATATCTCTCTTAAAACAATTAAAAATCTAGGCAAAATATAAATGTTAAAAATTTAAAAAAAAAAAGCTTGCAGTTGAAAATACCGAATATTTAAAAAATATTTTAATTTATTGTTATTTTTTTCATGAAACGTCATAAAAATGTCTGTAAATATCTAAAATTTATAAAAAAAAAGTTTGGTAATTATGCAAATTAAGTCTTGAATGAATTACTTTATTAAACAATGAATTACTTAATTTATTTAACAATGAAAAAAATTACATAAATTTATTAAACAATGAAAAAAATTAATTTTCATTGTTAAAAATACAAAATTACTTACTAAACAATGAATTACTTTATTGTTTAAAATTTGAAATGACATATCAATTTATTTATTCATTTTTGCTTTATATTTTTCAATTGTTTACGTTAAGGAAGTATAAATGTCCATTGAAAAAAATTATTGTGGTTTGAGAATAAGTATTTTTGAAATAAGAATATTTATCAAAATTTTGCTTTTTACCGTTGGTGTAAAAAGCATATGAAAACTAACTAAATTGAAAATTTAAATGATAGAAAATAGGAAAACTAATTCGTGTCATTATTTTGACAATAAGAATCCAGTCATAGAAAAGATGTATATTTTATTAAATTAAATTAATTTTTATTGATATTTTTATTCAGTTTTTAAATCCTCTGCAACGACTTTTTAACGAGGGGTAATAAATCATCTATTAACTCGTAACTACTTCAAAGATTATTTGATATTCCCCATATATTCCCTTCAAAAATTGTTTCATAGGCTACGACCATTACTCATATACTGCTAATAATGAAGAAAATTTCCAGACAAAATTTCTTGACAAACAAGTCTATACAGAATATATATGCAGTCTCCCTATCTGGTTTTACTCAACAGCAATTCGGATGGACCACACACATTTATTCTGAAGACTGCTAACTTATTTACAGGATAGAAAAATTAAGAGAAAATATTAAACAAAGCAAGATATTTTTTTTTCTTAAATTATAGTTAGGATTGCCTGAAAGTCAAATTTTGGTTAATCTGCGCTTTAGGTCCCCTACTTCGCCAACTCTTAGCGTTTTCTCGCGCATGCTCAATAATTACTCGTTTGTTTTAGCTTTTTCTAATTAGATTCACTTTATTAAACAATTTCACGCTAATTTCATTAACGCTAATTAAATTTCACTTTGAAATAGGGTAGAATTTTCGCCATGACATGAAACAGCGCCAAGGAGGGGACCTAAAGCACATTTTCACCCAAATTTTATCTAAAGCTTACATAACTTCAAAGATTATTCCTTCTATAAATCATTAATTTAACTACGCGAAAATAATCAGTCATGAGCAAATACAGGATCTTCATGATTAAAGCTTAAATTTCATATAGCATGAAAAATTAAAAACCTGAGTAAAATGTCATCAAAACTGATAAAAATTCAAAGAATATCTTGGAATGTTATTTTCCTCTAAAAGAGTTTTGGAAAAAAAATCACCAATTAAAAATAATGTCAGTCATGAAAATAGGTAAAAATCAAACTATTGACTGTTAAATAATTTATGACAATAACAGTTAATTTATTAAGTGTTAAAACATTTATGTGATTAGCTATTATTTATGATGACAACATTAGCGATTTAGTGAAATAAGATCTATGATATATTCATGGAATTTAGCTTAATATGTAAGAAACTATTTTTGAGAACGCAGACAAGTGATCTACGTTGTTCACCACATTCAGCATGCTTTGCAGCATAACTTAAAAATGATTAAATAGCATATTAAATTTAACTTCTTTGCTTATTAAGGTTAATAATTTTGCATACGATGTCATTCTCCCTGCTTGTAATGTTTTTAACTTTTTTGGGACAAATATAATATACTGTGAATTATTATAAACTAAGTTCTATTACATCTAGTCCAGTAGTTTATTTTTAGAAGGTATTTTAAAATGTAACTTTAACTATGTAGGTTCAGTGCAAATGAAATACAATTCCTGTTGGCGGGAGAATTATTTTGAATAAATTTGGATTATTTAATTTTTATTCTATTAAGTACAAGACTTTTTTAACCAAGATTTGCTGATTCTGAATATCATCCATCTAAACAATAATAGAATATCTATACTTTGTAATGAAATGAGTAATTCAAAATATTACTTTTTAAAAAATTTTTAACAATGTAATACTCTTTATATGTATAACTATAATACGATTTTTTTGCCAAATACAACAGTCGGCAAAGTTTAGTAAGATCCATTTGATGTTCAGTTTGATTTGATCAGTTCCATTTGATGAATAAGATTAACTTTATTATTTTATTTAGTTAATTACAAAAATAATTAATTTTATAAATTGTATTTTCAACAAAGCAATATATAATATCCCTAATCCTTACAAATTTTGAAAATTAATGAAAATAAATGAATATATTACATTTACCACAACATGTGACTTAAGCCCCTCAAAACATATGCTTTTTTAAGATTGAATATGGTTCATATGAAATAGCATAATGGAGGCATATTATATTTAAGTATTTTTGATCAACAAATATATATAATATGTGCAACATATCAGCTATGGCTCCTTGTGAACTAACAATGATGAGACCGGATTCTTTCAAAATATAATTACCTGATTCATTTAAAGTCAACATTGAACAATAAGCAAGGAACGTTGCATTTCTGGTTTCCATTTGCACATGTATTTGGTAAGATACTTGAGATTTTTCCAGGCTTCCTGCCTAAGGACATATTATTACTGTTTATCCTCTCTGAAGTGCTCTCTTTTACAAAGTTATATTTTGTTAGATATTTCAATATTTCACTTCGGTTTTCGGTATTTAGGTTGTACGTAAAACAATTTCAAATATTAAATCATTAATAAATTAGATATATTGAGCAAGCTAGAATTATGCCCACGTATTTTGAGTAGAAGACAAAAATTTCATAAAAGGTTATAAATGGTTAGAAAATTAGATCTGAATTTTAAATATATTGTTGACTGTTATCAATATAATGTATACCAACACGAAGAATATAGTATCAGAATGTAAATGTCCTAATGCCCCTATGTTTAATCTTAATTTTTCAGTGATATTAATTGTTAATATGCTTATATATACGATCTCAAGTTTAATCTTCCGTTATATAATATTGTATAACTTTCACTAACATCAAAATATTTTGTGCTTAGAAAGCCGTATAGCTATAATCAGAGAAGGCGTCAACTAACGGGTAATCTCAACGCCAAGAAGGAGAATAAAAATTTTTCTTTTTTTCCTCTCGTATCTTTCTTCTTTTTTGTTATTAAGTGTACAACGTAGCTAGTGAAAGTCGATTGATAATAAAAAATTTTGGTGATTATAGAAAAAGTTCAATCCAAAATGATAGTACAGCAAGCTTTCAATCCTTGGATTCGAAATTAAAATTTTTCCATAAAAATAACAAAATTAGTTTTTTTTTAAGAAGTTCTATTGAAAAAGACTTAATAATGAGATTGTTGTTTCTTTTTACTAAAAAGTAGATAAATAATAAGCTAGTTTTTGGGTATTTTAGTTGAGCAATGAGATTTGCTAATAAAATAAATTTATCTAAATAGTAAAAGATAAAGCTTATTCATACCCGAATAACTGAGATCTGGTGAGGAAGATTGATATATATATATATAAATTCTGAAAAACATCTGCACTTATTTTATGGAAATAATTAAGACTTAAAAAAATATATAATATAATGTATTGTACAAAATGGACCTTTTTTTCTTTCACATTTTCTGATATGAGGAACTGGAATAAAAGCGAGTATAGAAAAAAACTTAAAAGTGTCAAAACCATCAATAACTATTTCTAAAAATTAGGTTATAAATAGATGGAACCATTGTTTACACAGTACACAGTCAATCAAACCTGAAGTGCAAGAGACGTCCCAGTTTTTGGTTCCTCTTGGTTTCTATCATCACCGCTTTGCAGCTGGAATTATTTGCCAAGTCCCAACGCCAAGAAGGAGAAATAATTTTTTTTTTCTGTTTTTCCTCTCGTATGTTTCTTCTTTTTGTTATTAAGTGTACTCCAAGAAGATCATGGTTATTCTCATCCTATTCAGCGTTTGAGACAGAAGGGGGGAAAAAAGATTTGATTCTTTCGTAGCATGTTACTTGTTTTATCTTTTTTTTAATTCTTTTTCAGAGGAATGGTTTCAACTTCCCTGTTTATTTGAAGCCCGTCCCCAAGATGTTGATGACATTCACTGGAATGTTTTTTTTTTTTTTTTTTTTTTTTTTTTAAATGATTTTCTTATCTCGTCGTCTTGTTGAAATAAACACTAGAAATCCAGTTATCGTTACAGCAATTCCAAGGTAAACACTGGTTTTAATCCGTTTGTAAATCTTAAATGCGTTTGTGTTAAAACGCTCTTGGAGGTTAGGGGAACGTTGTGGTAAACACATCCCCCACCCACAATTGCATACAATAGGGAATGGTGTTTACATGCTAAAGGGGATTATTTCTTATGACATCGAGTTCAACCTTCTTTTGTAAGTGATGAAAGGATAAGTTAATTACCATACGTGAAAAATAAAGATAGAGGCGTTTCGAATTTGCAAGCAATCTTTTTGTAGTCCAATTTCTTTCTTTTCTTCTTTATCTTTGGATATAACTGAATTTTTTTTAGACTCTTATTCTTTTTTTATTGAAAAAAATATGAATGCTTTATTTGCTAAGCAGATTGTGAAAGAAAATTACAAAATAGTGGAAGCATAGTATATTACATTAAATAAAAAGATTTATATTATTCTTCGTCGGTACTTTTTTTAAATAATGTAATTTAAATAAAAATCATGATCAATACATTTCTATTATCATCGCTTATTGTCTATGACGATCATCTTTTATTCTGAGAAACATTTTTTATTTTATATAATAATATTTAAGTTGAATAAGAATAAGTTGAAAATTTTCCAAACAATTGCTGAAACTGCAATTGCTAAAATAAAAATTGAAGACTGATTTTATTTTTTTACACTTACTTCATGTTTTATCAGAATCTAAATCACTGTGAAAAAAAAGAAATTGTATTAGCTAGAAAAATATTCAAAGAAATGTGATTTTTATATCTTGCTACTCATTACTGCATTAATCTATTAATAAACATAATCTTGATGTATAAAATGAAGAAAAAATTAAATTTCTTTGAAAAAAATATAAGGTATCAATGAGTAGTTTTAAGTATTTTTTAATCCTATTATGGCAAAAATTACTGCAACCAAAATTTCAATAAAACGAAATTTTACAAAAATTTATGAAATTCCTAATAAAACAATGGTCACATAAAAACATATTATATTAATTCAATGATTTATTTTTGATATCAAGAATTGCCATACATAAAATAAATAATTAGAAGTATTCATCTTACTTATAGGATTTTAATAATAGATATTTTAATAAGACTGAGTGTGATGGCAATCCGATTCTAATGATATTTAAAAAATGAATTATATTTATAGAATTTGACTCAAAATTATAATTATTACGGAAAATATAAAAAAAATTAGCTGTTTCCTATGTCATTGTATGATACTAAAGAAATTGAATTATGGCGCAGAAAATCTGATAGATTAAAGGAAAATTATGGGTTACTTGATTGCAAATTTTTTTATAATGATATTCTACAATATTTTTAAATAAGGTTTAAATAATTTTTCTAAAGTATATATATTTATCAATGAGAAAAAGAGCATAATTATTATCATTTACATAATTAAATTTGATCATATATTAAACAATACGAAGGAAACTTGAAATTTCAAATAGGAATGTTTAATCTATTGAAAGTGCTTATTTGTGCATTTTAATTTCTTAAAAATTTTAATAGTAAGAAATGAAAATTTTAAAGCCTTTAAAAAATAAGCAAAAACTCTGAGAAAATTTTAGTTTATTTTATTTGAGTTAATTTTAGTTTATTAGTTTTTAAAATTTTGAGAAATGAAACTAAAATTTTGAGGAAACTTTCACATTTATTTATATAATTTAATTTTATAGCATATAAACAAGCAATCTACTTTTATATTTAAAACTATTTTTCGTTTCCAAATTTTTAATACAAATTTCATTAGTGCAAAAATCGATGTAAAAAAAAAATTCATTACGAAGAAAAAAAATTCGGATCCTGGGAAATTCTTAATAGTACAATAAAGTTCCGATACAGCAAACACAATTTCTATGGTTCTATAAAATTGATAAAAATTCGACTGA
Organism: Latrodectus geometricus; assembly: GCA_026290005.1. Taxonomy (NCBI): domain Eukaryota; kingdom Metazoa; phylum Arthropoda; class Arachnida; order Araneae; family Theridiidae; genus Latrodectus; species Latrodectus geometricus. The sequence goes on along the minus strand of JAPDSC010077784.1, from coordinate 122,360 downwards.
AAATCGAAAGATCCTGGTGGAAATGTTAAAAACATTGTATCGATAAAAAAGATCAAATTCCTTTTATCCTCCGATGCTTTTTCTCTCAACATGTTTATCATACTGATTTGCTGAAAATCCTCTTAATATTTCGGTCTTCCGTACGATTATTATGTTATTTAGCTTTAGATTTATTTTTATTGTCTCTAAACCCACGGAAAAGCTTCGCCGATGCAGTGTTGAAAAGCATTTTTGAGTTTATTGATAAGCTTATCTTCTCTGGCCCACCACAATGATGGAGTTGCCAGCCGTTGCTGTGATTTATTAGATTTCTGATTTTGCAATACCGCTCTGAATATTCAACAATTCAAATCGGCTGCGGCTATCGCCACCGACGTGTTGATGGATGGTTGCCCGTGGGCTCGCGATCCACACATTGCGCTCGACTCGTGGTTATACGTAAACAAAAGACGACCTATCTCTTCTAATGTTTAGATAAATATTCAGCAGCTTGCTTTCCAAAACATGGTGAATAACCTCGCTGACGAAAAGAAGAGATTGCGTGAAATTCTGATACGGGGTTCTAATTAATAACACCACGGTTTGACGGGGAATTAGTTGAGGCACCATAATGGCCTGCTTTGAGAGGACCATCTTGGGTCCAGACTGTGAAGATACCATTTGATGTGCTGTGAATTTGAAGTAAAAAGAAGTGGATTAATGGTGTTTGGATACATTTTGCTTTTTCAAATGTCTTTTGGGAGATAGTTCTCGAAAAATAGTGCCGAGATATGTCCCGACTTTGATAAGAATGTGACTTTATAGATAACCCCATGGGGACTGTTGAAAGATGCGGGTCTTCTCTTAGAGATTTGTTCTTGTCGCCATAAAAATTTATTCTGCTAAAATTAGGTTATGGAAGCTTACGTTTCAAGAATTTTTACTTCAAACTCAAATGAGATAAAGCAATAAAAATTAATTTTAATGTACAACTTTGAATATTGAAGAAAGTAATAGTAGAACATCGCCCAGAAATAATTGTTATGTTGTAGAAAGTTATAGTTTGAAAATATATCTTAAATTCGAATTCATTGCATTAAGAAACCAGCCATTGTTTAATGACAGAAATTTAGCTATAGGCAAATCTGATGTTTGATCGGTTTCAAAAAAAAATAGTTCAAAGTTTTATGAAGTACACTTATAAATTTTCAAATTGCATTAATATTATTCAAATCTAGTTATAAGCAGCCTAATTCTAATTTAAAGCAATTTTATAATACGGAGGACATACATGCAAGGTAATGTAAAATTGTTATAAAGTATTTAAATTATTTCATTGTAATAACTTGAATGAATTCAATTTTAAACTAAACAAAATATCCTTCAATGTCTAAAACTTATGAATTGATAAAACTAAGTTGGTAACTAAAAGAACAGTGATTCGGCCTTCTATTTTGCGTATTAGCTTTCACTCTTGATTTGGCAGCATGCACAAACTTGAAACTTTTTTTCAATTATTACTATATCAATAATACATGACCAAGAGATATTTGCTTTAAATTATTAATTTCAAGATAATATCCTAAGATTTATGTATTAATAGGTTTGAGTTGGCAACAAAGTGGTCATCGATTTATTATTTTTTTGGGGGGATTTTATTTCCAACTTCATTAAAAATGTACATTTCAAATTTGAAGAATTTATATTAAATTATTTATGAATTATTAATTTTTCATTCATATTTTCAATATTCCTAGAAAATATAACAAATCATATAGAAATTCTTAAAAAAGTAAATAAATTAATATTTTGACCTATATTAAATTATATTGGTAAAAACTGGAAAATAATTATATAGTTAATAATATGCAATTGGTCTATTCTATTGGAACCTGAAAAAGATGGTAACTCATTAAAGTATGTAAGAAAAAATTAATAGCTTTGTTAAATGGAATTTGAACCAGTAAATTCAATTTTAATATATTTAAAATTAAACGTTTGTAAATTCTGACGATTATTTTTCATATGTACAAACAAAATAATGAAAAATTTTAAATTTTTAAAATTTATCTGCTTCAAAAAAATTGTCTATTTATTATTTATTTGTTTAAAAAGCTTAATTTTTTATTTTGCATGTTTAATCAAAAGAAAAATGTTTTAATAGTTTCTTTTCTAAAATTTTGTAGATTCAGTCGTAAATTTCAACACACAAGTAAAATACATTTTATATTTTAAAAATAAGGAAAAATAGTATGGATTTTATAAAAAAATAAATAAATGAAAATTAAAAAAAATAAATAAAAATTAATGATGAAATTTAAGTATTAAGAACAATTATTCGCTGATTTATCTTAATATTTGATTTTTTAATTTATTAATAATCTTTTTCATTAACTCAATGAATATGAATAATTAATAAATGATTTTTCTTAGTATGTATTAACTTCCAAAAGTTTTATTGGGTCATTTTTGGTTTGTTTTCAAGAAGAGAGTTTATTTTACATTTTCAATAAATATATATCTATATTCGAAAATAATATTTTCTAATTACATTTTTAATTTTAGAAAAGGCTTATTTAAATCAGAGAAAGCTATTTTCTGATGCCAGATAAAACATGCCAAATTTACGTTTGAGAAATTATTCTTCGATATCTCTTCTTTGCATGATATAGAAAACAAAGAGTAAATAAAAAATATATATAATTCGAGATTCTCGCTATCATAGTTTGATTAAAAAATAACATGATTTTTCCAGTTTGAGCGAAGAAAAGTTTACATTTCGGATAACAAAAGTGAACAAAGGCTTTTTATCAACTAAAATAATATTTAAGTCACAAGACATGTTCCAAAACTGTTTAATAGGTCCTCTAATCTTCTTTACATCCTATGAAACTGCAGGGGCTGTCTTTGTCGGAGATAAAATTTGACAGGGATTTGTTAATTTTCACCAAAAGTATAAATATTGATGACCTTGAGAAAGGATTCTTATGTTTGCTTTTTCTTGTGTTTGTTTGGTATATGCTTTTAAAGGTTTTTTTTAAAAAAATAATAAAAAAAATAAATGATAGTGATTAATTTATCAAGTATTTTCTCACTGACACATGACATAATATTCTTAAAATATATTCTAGTATGTAATATATTCTAGTATTTTTGATAATTTTCTATTTTTTATATATTTTTATTGTTCTACAAAATAATATAATATTTATAATGATAATGCTTATAATTTAAATAATATTTATGTTGAAAAATTTTGAATAATTTTACTCTGAATAAGTGTAAGCTTTTTTGAAGTTATTGTGTTCGAATATATGTCTTTACGATTAAGTAAAAATCTGTTTCATTTTAATTTGTAAATAAAGTTGTATTGGATTAATAATGTTTTATTCTTTGCTTGTACTCATAAGTATGATATTAACTACTATACACATCGATAAATATTTGCAGTTTTATAATTTTTACTATTTATTATTGAAATAAATAAATTTATTTTTATATATAAAACACGTTTTTCTTAAAAATTGAATGTTTTAGAGATATTATCGATGATATTTTTCTAACATAATGATTTTCGGTTATTTTTTTAAATTTTTGTTAGAAATAAACGAAAATATCCCTAATATCTATAAATATTTGTCAGTTTCTTTTTAAATATTACATTTGGAAAACATTTAGAAATAATATATGCAAACAAATGACAATGAAATCATTTCTGACAAATTACTTTACTAGCTCATTCGTATATATTTGATTTGTATACAAGAAACTTAATTAACATTTCATATACATATTTCTGCAATATCATGAAATTAAAATTTAAAGAAATGCTTAAAAAGTCCTTTTTTAATTAATTCTTAATATTACAAGAATGAATTATTTCGAATATGATTAATGGTTTTGTATATGTAAATTTCAATGTAGAAAAAATGGATAATGATTAAACAAAATTATGCTATGCTTTGTCAAATCATATTATGGTTGACAGTATAGAGTATATTGATTTACTTGAAATAGGAAGTTAAAATCATTTGCCGAAACAAATATATCCAACAAATTCCTTCAAACCCCAATGTCAATATTTCGTGAGTTTCTTTTATTTATACACAAAAGTTTTCAGAAGATTAAAAGATTCAATTATTAAATTTGAAAGATTTCACCGTGTCTCTTTTGTATTGTTGATTACATTTATACTTGTAGAAGCAATGAATATTTCAAATAGTAGCATAAAAGTTTATTAAAAGGCAAACTTCTTAACATTATGCAGAATTTATCGTTCTAATCTATAGATTAATTAGATTTTATTGAAATATCTTTATGGTCCTTCTTTGGGGTTAAGAGAAAATGAGGTAATTATTTTTTTCCACTACTTCCAAAAATAGTAAGCTAATTCACTGGAATTACATGTGCTTGATTTGGTGATACAACTCATTTTAAAAACATTTGTGATTATGACTCGAAACAAAAAAAAAGAATATAAATGCATGCTTTTTCGTGACGGAAACAAAAGTAACCTAGGTAGTAGGTGCACTTGGATAAACAACTGAAACAAAATATTTTTGGCATAATTACAAGAATTATAGATGTATCAATAAGCGCAAATCTAACCCTTTTTTATTTTTATTAAGTTATTATGCTAGAATTTTAAAAGCCATACTTTGGTAATAGTTACAGATTACGTGCAAATGAGATACTTCCAAAAAAGTTTTACAAAAACTTTTTTTTCTAATGGCGGACACCCTTGAGCAAGTAAGAACTTTAGCCCATTTGCCACAACAAGGCTGGAAACTGCTTGCTACTCACTTTATCGTTACCCGGTGGACACTTGTGAACCAAGTCACGGAGGTACGAATAGCATCGCCCACGCCACACAACCACAAACCTGTTTATAAGGCGGACCACATTCATCTATTCATCATCTGAAGAAAGGACAAGAAACAGAGAGAAACTACATCCATGCCCAAGCCGGGATTCGAACCCAGGTCCTCCCCATCCGTAGTCAGTTACGCTAACCACTAGACAGGTTGGGCGGCAATCGACTTGTATTGTAACAGGATAATAAATAGGTCAGAGTGTTGTTGTGGTATTTATTCCAGGTGATTGTAACCATCAAACGAAACCATCTATATCATAATTTTGAACCCTGCTCAAATTACAAGGTTTATATTGAGTGCCAGCTATCCATGTAAAATATTAGATCCAGTATCCCTCCGCTGGTTTTAAGATTTTCACACTATCGGAGGGAAACTTAATCCAATATTTTACATTTATAAGCTCTCTGAACTTTTACATTTATAAACTAAAAACTTTCTTTCAAGAATCGTATTAAATGAATTACATAATCATCACAAGAATGAATATGTAATACGTTTCAAAAGAATTATAGACAAATGTGCTTACCTAATTTTTTGCGTTACTCCGAATTCAAAGACATTGATAAATCCTCTTCCTTTATGAGAGGGAGAAATAATATAAATATTATCATTGAACTAAGATTGTGTTAGTAATGAAATGAAATTTAAAATAATGTGCAAAACATTGTAGTTTGAAATTTTCGTTGGCCTTTAAAAATTTTTTTGCTTTGTATACATTACAAAATTTGAAATAATAATCTAACATGTCTAATTTTTTTAAATTATAGAAATAGTAATGTCCAAAGGTACGAATTTCTTTAAAAGGAAATTAACATTAGTGAATAAATTAAAGAAAATAATTTAAATACATCATTTAAAACATATCTTGTAATGTTAGAAAGTAATCTAAAAATGTATTAATTAATTTGTTTTAAAATTAAAAAAAATTCAAATGTATTCAGTCTTCAACGAGAAATAAAAATATTCATTGGAAAGTTGCATTAATTTCATGAAATTGTCACTATCTAATATATGATTGTTGATAAGGGCTTCTTAATTCACAAATCAGTCGTTACCTTGCTAAGTTTATTAGTATCGCGAATTGATTTTAAAGTTTTTTTTCCCCATTTCGCTGGCTCAGGCGGTAATACACTACTGGCCATTAAAATTGCTACACCAAGAAGGCGACATGCTACAGACGTGAAATTTATACGAAAGGAAGAAGGTGCTGTGATATGCAAATGATTAGCTTTTCAGCGAATTCAGACAAAGCAGGTGTCAGTAGCGACACCTGCATTGTGTTTAAATGAAGAAATTGTTCAGCCGGTTCCTCATACACAAATTGCATTTGATCGTTGTTGCCTGGTGAAACGTTGTTGTGATGCCTCGTGTAAGAAGGAGAAATTCCTACCAGCACGTTTCTGACTTTGATAAAGGTCGAATTGTAGCGAACCGGGATTGCGGTTTATCTTATCGCAGTATTGCTGCTCGCGTCGGTCGAGATCCAATGACTGTTAGCAGAATATGGAATCGATGGGTTCAGGACGGTAATACGTAACGCCATGCGGGATCTCAACGGCCACCTATCACTATCAGCCGAGAAGACAGGCATATTATCCGCATGGCCGTAATGGATCGTGCAACAACGTCACGAGCCGTGAGTCAAGAAACGGGGTCGTTTGGAAGACAACAAGTGTCTGCACGAACAGTTCGATGACGTTTGCAGCAGCATGGATTCTCAGCTCGGAGACCACGGCTGCGGCTTCCCTTGACGCTGCGTCATAGACAAGAGCGCCTTCAATGGTGTGATCAACGACGAACCTGGGCGCATGAAGGGCGAGACGTCATCTTTTCAGATGAATCCAGGTTCTGTGTACAGCATCATGATGGTCGCATCCGTGTTTGGTGAACGTACACTGGCAGCGTGCATTCGTCATCGTCATTGTTATCCATCACCTGGCGTGATGGTATGGGGTGCCATTGGATACGCGTCTCGGTCACCTCTTGTTCGCATTGACGGTGCTTTGAACAGTGCACGTTACATTTCTACAGTGTTACGACTCGTGGTTCTACCCTTTATTCGAGCCCTGCGAAACCCTACGTTTCAGCAGGATAATGGCTGACCGCATGTTGCCGGTATTGTACGAACCTTTCTTGATACGGAACATGTTCGGCTGTTGCCCTGGCCAGCACGTTCTCCAGATCTTTCACTAATAGGAAACGTCTGGTCAATGGTTGCCGAGCAACTGACTCGTCACCAAACGCCAGTCACTACGGTTGATTAACTGTGGCATTGTGTTGAAGCTGCATGGGCATCTGTACCTGTACATGCAATCTAATCTCTGTTTGACTCAATGCCCAGGCGTATAACAGCTGTTATTACTACCAGAGGTGGTTGTTCTGGGTACTGATTTCTCAGGATCTATCCAGCCAAATTTTTTAAAAATTTAATCACTTGTTATTTCTAGTATAATATATTTGTCCAATAAATATCATTTTGTTATCTGCATTTCTTCCTAGTGTAGCAATTTTAATGGCCAGTAGTGTATAACCAAACGGTATTAAGCGAAGCAAAATAAACATAAAAAATTGCTGCTTTTACCGTTATTGTTTTTAACTTTTTATCTTTTATAAAAATTTTAAATGATAAAAAAATATTTTTCAAAATAAATTTCCCTGTTACACAATTAATAGTTACTATTTCTTTATCTGTTTTCCACAAATTGTCATCCAAAATGTTAACACAGGGTGATTTGCGTTGGAGAAATAGAATAGAACCGATTTTAATTTAATCTAGTGTTGAAATTTTTCTGAGACACGAAATGCGTAAATTATAAATTACTTCAGATAAAAACCAATGAAAAATTATTGTAAAATATCAGCTAATAAATACTAAACTCTGTTTTTTTATATATATATAAAATCATTTCATAAAAGACTATAACAAGCGAAATATATTGAACCAATTTCATTTTGATTGCCAAAGTCATGAAAATTCTTATACATTCAAGTTTTTTAATTCGATAACTGAAAAACTTTTATAATTTTTCTTGTATACTTTTCTAAAATATGCCTTTTTTTCAACATTTTGTTTAAATGCTTTTATTTTCAAAAAAAAAAAAAAATAAAATAAATAAATAAATAACAATCGAATATTTTTATTTTTAGTATTCTAAATAGGATATAACTCTTGAAAAAGATATTTAAGTATCATGAACAGTTAACAACTATTTCATAATTCGAAATGAAATGCCTCGGCTTAATGTATTCAAAAAATTTAATTCCCTGTAATTATATAATATTAAATTATACTGCATTAATAAACATATTATATTAATATTAGATAATTGAATTATATTAATAATCTAACATTGATAAAGTATATTTAATTAAGTACTTGTCTGTATAAACATAAAATGTTTGACTCACGAGATCAGTTTAAAGATGGTAGTTATCTTTTTGTGAATATGCGTTGAAAACATTGAACAAGTTCTTGTTAATCAAGCCAGTTTATGGTAGGAATTTCATGTTTGGTCATTTGCTCACCTGTTATTAAGATAAAAGATCTTGGGTCATTGTTCTCATATACATTGAATAAAATTATTCTTTTCTCGAGAGAGAGGAAATTCCCCAAATAGGGAACACACGTGTATATATTAAAAATCATCTTTTTCCAGCCAAAGCAATTACAAGAATTTTTTTGTTGAAATTTAACATACATAGAAAGATAGATATATATATACATACATAGTTATCACTGTATTTTTTACATAATTTAAATAATAATATTCGGTATAAACAAGGAAATGCTGTAAAAATTTAATAATTTCTGCCAATAGAAAAATGAAGACGTACCCAAAAATGGTTAATAATTGTAAGCTGAAGTAATGATAAAATGTAATATATTTTCTTGTTTCTCTTTGTAATTTTCAAAATAACCTTAAATTTAATGATTTTAATAAACACGCGTATCTAGCTCCTATTCTGTTTAATAAATATGTTGCAACATGGGATTATCTTTAATCGCAACTAGACTTAATCGTATCGCTAGAGATGCAACAACAAACACACATTCTGAAAAGGACTATCCACTTTAAATATCAATCAAATCCAGTATCTTTTTTCCGGAATCTATGAAAATTTAGAAAGGTAAGTTGCAACTTAGATATTGACAACGGCACTTAACCATAATTCAGAATTACAAGATGATTGGGTCACTAGTTCAGCATCTATAATCAGTAGAAATAAATTTGTTGGAAATATATATAGCAAATATATCTATTTTAGGTTACAAATGTATGCATGCATGTTCTAGTAGGAATAGCATTTTATATTTAAGTTCGAATTTAAGACATGTTCTGATTACGCCGACTTCTGATAACCTCTTAATGCCGCAAGTTTCTTCGTATTTTTAAACTAATATGAACTTAAAAGATCAATCCCTGAGTCTGTAAAACCTCATGAAGCTTCAACACCATTTCAGAGGAGAAATATTATTTCACAATTAATTACATTATATGAACCCTTTTGATTATACAATTTCTGATTGGGCAACAGAAAATCAAATTTCGAATCTTTTGCCAAAATGGCTTCTATAGGATTAAACCACGATAAGCACAGAAAGGATATAGATAGTAGTTTTGTAATTTAATTAACATAACGCAGGAGATGTTTATGGTGAGTTGCTAGCCACAAATAGGCTTACATTTAATGGCTCACGGGAGACAATAAGATATAACTCTATATTACATTTAGGGGAAGAGACATCCTTTTTTTCCAAACTTCTACATCACTACAGAAAAAATATTATTCAAGTCTATTGGTCCAATAAGAATGATGCTCTTGAATTAAATGGAAAAAGTTATTTATTCTTTAAAGTGTCATCAGTCCAAACAACAAGGCTCTAAGTTTACCTTGTTGTGAAAAGACGTGTTTCTTTCGTTCGAATATTATACGGTACACAACATCTCTTACTATTTAATACCTAACCTCAATTGAGATGTATGTTACATGAATTTGTGTAGCTAAAACTTTTATCAAGTTTACTGTTTCTCCATTGGCCCTAAAGTAAGCATTTAAAGAAATAAGTGTTGCCCTCGTCAGTAGACTCTCATTCAAAATTAGAAAACTATTGTTTGGGTTTAGAGGTTTTGCTAAGCAGAAAGTATCATTCGAAACAATTTGAAATAGACATGAACTGAATACAATAACATTAATAAAATAAACAATCACATTCCCTTTCCCCCCAAAAAAAATTAAATCCATGATAGAAAAAGCATTTCATTTCTGGATTTCAGTGAAATTTGGAGATCATATTAATTTTTACATATTTTAAAATGCGTCAACTGAATTTAACTGGGATTTTTCTTATTTGATTTTTTTCCAAAACCTTATTCGTAAAGTTAGTGAAAGTATTTTTTGAAGAGAAATTACCCAGTTGAAATTAACCGCAAAACCACACGCATTTCACTTAGAGGTGAAAGAATCAGCTACAAGTCATGATATCAAGATATCTTGATAAACTTCATCCAACAACGTTCTCTTTCATATCAGATGAATAAGATATCAAGAATTGCAAAAAAACCCAGGCAACACGCTCATGACTGCATTTCTTTCCTATTTTATTTCTCAGAAGAGTTTGTCGCTTAGGTTTGTCATTGATCCTGAGCACTACCACACACTGAAATGCATCTAAAATTGGCAATCCATTAATATGTATCACATGAGACGAAAGCAGCTTGTTGAAAGATTAATTTAGTACTCACTTGAAGTTAACGTCTTCTGAGAAACTTTCTGTGCATAATCCTCTTATAGGCGATGATATATTAATTTATTTATGTCCTTTTTTTATCATGAAATGAAAAGATAAGCCCAAAGATTATACATAATATTGAAAAAATTATTCAAAGCTAATAAAATGGTAAGAAAGAAATGTCTTCATTTTCTTCTGTAGATTTGTAATAAAATTCTTAATGAATACTGAAATTAATGAGTCTAAATTTCTCTTCATTTTACTTGAAGCATTTTAAGAAATTTAAACTGAAACGAAATTTGTGAAGAAGTATGAGCAGAAATTATTTTTATAAACCAATAATTTGTTTTTTATTTGGATTCCATAATCTGGAAGAAAAAATGCCATTCTTGAAATAATGGATTCAGTACTTGATCCTACAGAAAATTACAGTTTTAAAACCACTTAGATACATTATATTATTTTATGATATTATTCTTGAACAAAACACTTTTTTACTTTTAAAAAATCTAATTTTCAGTTTTGTTCATTTTAAATAAAGCACATTTTTCTGCATCCAAAAATTTATATCATTTTAATTTTTAAAAGTATTTAATTGATTTAAATTGATAAAAATAAAATGTAAACAAAGTGCCAATGTAAACCAACGCCCTTAAAGCTTAGTTTTGATTTCATTACAATCCATTCCCAACGAATTATTCAACTGAATACTGTTGAGGTTATTGTTAAATAAAGACTAAAACAAAAAGCAATTAAATACTAATAAACAGTACAAATAAAATACAAAGATGCATATGAGCAAGCAAGCACACAACGTAACGTTTATTTTATTATAATAACATTCTAAAGTTAAAATATTGAGTAAAACAGAGGAGTTTAGTTGTCGCTTGTCTGATTCAAGATTATGAAAGTTAAATTGTTACAATAAATACTATTCATTTAATGAATTTTTTCATATTTGTTTATTTTTCTTAAATATCTGGCATCATGAATAATTCAGTGTTGAATTTACAATCTGCGTGATGTGAGTTATTTTTTTACAAATATTCTTATTTTGTGAATACTGTTTGACATCTTGCTTTTAGATTTTGAATTTTGGCCTGAGATTTACTGTATGGTCACTCTTGGCGCGAATTTTCCACATTTGGCGATAAATAACATTTCCAACTAATTCCGATCAATCACAGATGAGTGATTCCGACCAATCAGGTAATATTTTTCAATATTCTGTTTATTTTTAGGGTTAAATTGCGCTTTAGGTTCCCTACTTCACCAACACGCGAATTTGATGCGGTTTTTCGCGCATGCTCATTAATTACTCTTTTGTTTTAACCTTTTCATTGGTCGCTAATCAAGTTTCACTTTGAAATATAGGTAGAATTTTCGTCATGGCATCAGCGATTTTGAAAACACCCCAAGTAGAGGGCCTAAAGCACATTTTCATCATTGAAGACCTCGTTTGTGCAAAATGGGGAGATTTTTGGCAACTTTTTGAAAATATCCTGAGAGTGACCGTGCAGTAAATCTTTACCGAATTTTTGATTATTAATTGGCTTTTGTCATCCTTACTTCTGTTATTTTTTGCTATTACGGTCACCCTTGTCGACTAATTTAAAATTTCCCCAAAAATCTTGCCATTTTGCATAAGTGATATCTAAAAAAACCAGAAAATGGAAAAATATTGCCTGTGCGAAAAAATTGGTAGCCAAAAAATGTTATTTATCACCAAATGTGGAAAATTGCGCCAAGGGTGACCGCACTTTAAATCTGAGCCTTTTTTTATATTTATTCATTTTAAAAGAGGTTATTCTTTCTTCTTAAATAATTATGCCTCGACCAAAAGTTTTGGAAAGAGGAAACTCCATCCAAACCAGCACACGTTTGAAAAAAAAGTTTGATATGAAAGAAACAATTTCTTTAACGGTTGAAAGTGCACCTTCTTGTGCATCATAACGAAAAATTCTGCATTCATATCCAAAGCATAATAAAGAATTTTGTGGTGATAATGAGGAGAGGGGTGATTTAAATGTTATTATCATCATACAAATGCTTAATAAATTAGGAAACTATACAGGAATCTGTAAATATTGTAAATCACCTGATTCTTTATTTATTATTGAATAAAACATTATGCTATATTAAATTTACTGAGCCATCTGCTGGGGAATTGAACTACTTAATCTTCCTGGTCTCAATCAAGAGTGGCCTTATCCAGAGTGGTCATATGTATTTTAGCTATATATTTGATTTACTTTCAGCGTAGTGTGATGTGGAAAGGAAATAATCAATTCAGATGTCGAACTGGTCACATGACTTTGGAAGATTCTAAGATATTTGATGTTGGTGATCATTTAACAACTTAGCCAGTTTGGACTCGGTAACCACTACTAAGTTCAAATTGCTGAACGCCTTACTTGATTACGAATCCAAAATAAAGGATATTTATTTTTAGATAGAGTCTAAAATACATTTCTTAGCATCACTAGATGTCATTTATGTATATTCAGTCATTTATGTATGCCTTTTTATACTGAAGAAACATAACTGTAATTTTCAAAATCAGGAATATTTCAAAACTTTAAGAAGATAAGATTGTCCACTGGTGCAAAGAATTCAGAATAAAAAAAAATTCATTCGCTTTTAGTCTGGGGAATTATTAAATCCAGATATGGAATTTGTAACTATATTCTTCAAAGATACTCGTATTTGAGTATTTAGGTGCACAAAACTATATAATGGAATGTTATTATGTTCTGTGATACATCTTAAAACGAATTTTGAAATAGAGCTTCATCGGTTTAATCACCATACTTGTTGTCATTTTAATCAATTTAATCAGGTATTACTTTATGAACAAAGCTATCACTTAAGATTATATTTATTTTCAACCATTTTCACTCTAGCAATAAAACAACAAATTTTAAATGTGTTAACCATCACAGTGCCATAAATTATATCTAGGTGAGTGTTAAAGTAAGTCAAATTAGTTACTTTCCGAACTTAATATTGCCAATAATTCTCTATTTTCACCCTCTATCCAAGCCAGGATCATCTAAAATATTCCTAATAATATTTGCCGAGACACAATAACTGTTATTTTAATGAGCTAAGAATCGTTTATACATGTTCTAGAGAAACGAAGGATATAAGATATTTAAAAGTAAGTGTAATAATTCTTTAAAATTTTCATTTACCAATCAATTTATGGTTTATATTTATAATTTGTATATATTACTTCATAAAAAAATTCTCAAGTGCCCGTCGTTTAAAAAAAAACTTTACAAGAAAGTTATGTCTGGCATTTTTCAACAATGTTATACACAAATTCTTGTGAAAGTTATGTATAATATCATTGTTGAATTCATATACACAAATTACAATTTCTTTGGTTAATTCTTTAATAGTTTAACATTAAATTAACATTAATATTAAATAATATTTGTTACTTTATCTTAATGTATCTCATTATACGATAATGTGCCTTTTATAAATATTATTAAATAGCATGTTACATAAATATTTTAGCATTTCAATTTCCTTTGTATGAAAAATCAAGCTCATGACACAAACTATTAATTAAATTCTCGAGTTAAAACTCCACTTTATTGCAGATGTGAAAAATTACTTCTAATTATTAATTTCAAACTGCCTTATTTGGGTTGAAGGAAATCCTTTTTCGGACATAAAAAACGGCATATTTCATTTCAAAGTCTCGGAATGAATGAAGACGAAATTCGTCGACCTCTCATTTTGTTCTCGACATATTAATAGGATCGTTTCATGGAAAAAAATAATTGCCGTTGACAGATACGGGATGAATAATGTGGTAAAGAACGACTGCACAGCAAAATTTATATAAAAGCAGCTGCCGGCTTTCGTTACTTTTTACAGTCACAAGTAAATCATTAATATATAAGAGTGATACTCGTTATTCATGTCAAGTACGAGAACAGGGAATTTTTTGAAAGGAAAATTGTGATTTAAGGGAACTGTTACCAGATATTAATTTTAATTCTATACGTATATATCTCATAAGATAGTGACTTATGTTACTGAAATTATTAGATAAACGTGAAGCATTTCGGTTGCGTGATTTCTTAAATTTTTATCAGTCCACATTAAATTCTAGATAGTTATTATAATTTTTCAGTCTAAAAATAAATGAAATTAAATTCTATGAAATCAATTATTTATATTTATTTTTTCTGGGAGTTATAGGCGTCCAAAAAAATGAAAAATTCATTTCATAGGATTTAATTCATGTGGTGTAGTAAGGATCAGCCTTATATCCCTTCAGTGGGTCGATAAAAATGAGTACCAAGCATGCTTAGGAATTAAACATCGAGGGTTTCGGGTTAGGCTGACCACCTAGCAGGGATATATGCTTCGCACCCCAAACCTTTCGATCAAGAAAACAGATATGGGCACTGTACGCCTTGATCCCTCCGATGAGCTGTCGTACCATATTTAATTTAGATATAGCAATGGATGTTAAGCTCTGTCTTAGAAAGTCCTGAAATAGAATCTTTATGGATTGTCATGATATTGATCGGATTTTATTTTACTTTACATAAAAAATTCATTATGTAAAAAAATAGTTCATTAAATAAATAAATTAGTTCATGCCTTATTCAATATTTTAACAACACTAGCCATATCACTTCCGTTAATATAACATATATGTTATGCATCATAGTGGTTGCAAATAAAAAATTTAAGCATGTCTTCATAATTATAGTAACATGAAATATATAAGTTAAAAGAATATTTCATTTATTGTTAAAAAATATTATTGTGTTAAAAAGGGTAAATACCGTAGCAGTTAGCCATTCTTGAAAATTCTGTTTTAATAATTCAGTTTTAATTGTCTAAAAATGCATTATGCGATACGACAAGAACAACATACGTTATGAAGGAATTAGTCTGAAAACGGAATATATTCCTCATAATATATATTTATTTGATTAAGAATGAAAGTTTCCGAATCTTATAAAAACTTTATAAAAAATTTTAACTTTATAATCCACATTGAACGTTTGAATTAAAATCAGGCATAATCAAAAACAGACAAATAACATTTAATGATTCACTAATAAATTACACAGTTGTTGACAAATTTAAGATATGACACACATAAGCGTCCCCTTATCATTCATGGATGACATAAAATCATTAAGTTTTTTCATAAAATATTTGTTCATTTTAATGAGCTATTTACCAGTTCCACATAATTTGATTAATTCAATTTTTTTTTAATATATGATTAAATAATCAGTAGAGGTATGGTTAAATGATCGTAATTTTAAAGTATGAATAAATAATCAAGTTTATACCTGAATTAATTTCCTTCTTCAGCAAAATCCCTTTGAATTATATGAATGGACTAATATAAAAATTATATAAAGTTATTAACACATTCATGGATTTTTGTAACAAAAATTTTTTACATTAAATCTGGTATCGAACCCACTACCTTTTTGATACAAACCTTAAAATTTGAGTTTTTTTCCCTCCAAATTGCGAAGTTCTACAATTGCACTTTGGTATAATCTCTTGTATTTTTATGTAGATTATAAATCTTTACTATATTTTCAAAGCCATTTTTAACTGTTGCGGTCTCTCCAGATGTATTTTTAAAATTGTAGTAAATCCCTTATGCTGTTAAAAAGTTAAATAAAAAAATTTTATATAAAAAGTATTGTAATATCCATGTATTGTAATAAAAACAATTTTTTTCTCGGTCATTAAGTATTGTATGCGCAGTAAAAATATCTTAACATATGTCGCCAACTTACTAAATCAAACTGTATTCTTAAGAAGTTATGTGAATTCTTTTCTTTTTTAAAAAAAGAAAGAAATGTGGCTTTGACATATTTTGCAAATGCTAACAAAAGTATATTTCTTGATGGGACTTCCCCTGCTTGTGAAACAGAGGGTAGGTTCCAAAATTCTTTTATCTCCATTAATTTCCTTTTCTGCTCTCGGTTTTCGCCGCATCCCTTTGGCATCAACACGGTACTTAAACGAGTACTCATTCTTCTTTCCACGTTCTACACGCTCAACTTGGCGACGCATACACACACATTGGAGGGGGGGCTAAAAAAAGGGGGAACCAAAACATGCTAAAAAAGAAACACATGTTAAAGAAAGAACCAGACCAAAGTAAGAATAATACATAAAAAAAAAAAAAAAATTGGATGAGAGACAGGGAGACCTGTAAATTGGACAGGAATGCGTCGTGCGCACATCGCGTGCACCGTTTTGTCTCCGCACGTGCCCGGATGCGTTTCCGGTTCGAACCCATCTCTCCTCCCGACATTTCCGCACATCCGTCTCCTCTCCCTCGCATCTTTTGAAGTTTTGCTCACGGAGGGAGGTAGGGATGGAAAGAGGGGGGAGGGAGCTGTTGTGAAAAGCCCCTGAGGTCTTGTATTTGATCAGCGAGGCGAGTCATAAAATCCAGTCGGCCTCTTAGATCAACCGGCACCCTAATTACGATGATCGGGTTGATCGTGATGAAAGGGGTTGGAATTAATTGGAATACAGTGATATGAAGTTCGATTTAGGCAGTGTCTACCACTAGATAAGGGAAAGAGAATTTATAGAGGATTATAATAAATTAAATATTTTACCTTTGACCTAATTTAATATTTTACTTTTTGAAATGTTAAAATACTCTGCCTTATTTTTCTAATTATATACATGTTTATAAAGAATTTATAATTTTGTTCCTTTTTCCTAGTGTCAGAATATAATTAACTTCAAAGTGAAATTAATGGATGATCTAATTTGATATCAAATCATAAAAATTAGTTTTGATAACAGTTGAAGTTAATCCAAAATAATTAATTTGTAAAAAATGCGCTTAAGATCTCCTGAAGTCGCTGTTTGGTTAACTTGCCCAATTAAGTACTGCTTGAAATACTGCTACTTAAACGAGAGGTATAGCTATTAAACACTGTCACAGAATATATTCAATTACTTTGTACTTTAAAGCCATGATCGAATGATAAGGTCACTACCAAATAGAGAGCTATTTTTTCTTATCGGTGGATAAACCACATGAAACGCTTTATGCGCATTGGTCCAGCTTGATACTATTTGGATAAGCATGTATCGAACGCACTGTCTTTCAGATAAATAAACGACACGTTTATCTTTAAAGTTATTGCAACCTTTCTAAAATTACTAGTTACTTATATAAAAATAAAAGAGCATAAAAAGGAATAACTTCATTTCATACGTAAATATAAAGCATTCAACATTTAAATAATAGTATCTTGTAGTTATTTCGTAAAAGTGCTATTTATATTGATATTTTTCCATTAACATTGGACGAACAATGAAATGACAATTTTATGGGGTTGTAATACTAAGAATGTTCTAGAATTATGATGAATGGAGCATTGTTTCTCTTTCACGTCTAGCATTTTTGGCACATGAAAGACTGTTCAACTGAGACACACAGTTTAAAATGGATTCAAAATTACTAACGAACATCTTCTATATTCAAGTAGAACTTAAAAACTATTGAATTATATATCATAGCACTATCCATATTCAACAGCCTATTTCCAAATGCTTAAACTTTTCTATGATGAAACATGGTAACAAATTTTAGCAATTTATCATTATAATAAACCAACTCTGTATGTAATTAATGTAAATTCTTATTTGGATCAGCTTTCTTTATCTGAAATAAGTTTATTTCTTATAAATATACATTATTTATTATATATATAATAAGAATATATATATTACAAATGCTTCGAGAAGTATTCTAGTTGTTTTTATCATCAGAGTATATATATATATATATATATATATATATATATATATATATATATAT